>JAXQGT010000380.1:0-12556 GCA_037040375.1 Basipetospora sp. M8501
CACCACGCTGTTGTACCCCTCGAAAAACCCGTGCTTCGCAATGTCGGCGCCGTCCTTCCACACGACGCCCACGAAGAGCGCGGGGAACAGCGAGTAGAAGCTCAGCTGGATGTTCCTCGTCCACACGGACACGGGGTTCTTGGACTCCTTGAGCACCTTTTCAAAGTAGACGCCCGTCAGCGCGGAGACGGTGGCGGCGACCAGCACGGCGGCCAGGCCGAGCGAGTAGCTCATGGTGGCGGCGCCGTCGAGGGGCGGCTCGTCCTCGGCGATGCCCTCGTAGGTGGCGGAGCGGCGCGAGAGGAGGTGATGGGGGATCTCGGCCGGCGCCGGGCCCGAGTCGACCTGGCCCAGCTCGTGGACGGAGCGCGGGAAGTAGTGGTCCGAGCTGTCGTGGAAGAGGAGCTTGTCATCGAGGGGCTGGCCGGCGGGGCGCAGCGAGACGATACTGACGCCGAGGGTGAGCATGACGAGGGCGATCCAGCGCGTTGTGCCGATGGGTCGGCGGAGGATAGTGACCGTAAAGAGGGCGGTCGCCAAGATCTGGGGGCCATTGTCAGTCACGCGGACTTGTGCTCAAGCCGTTCATTCGCCTCGGGTGTTGTTGCTATCCAGGTTTCACACTTGGAGACGAGTAGGAGAAGAACAGGAGACGCACCTCGACCTGGTACAACACCTGGAACTGGACGGGCTCCAAATTGCTCACGGCAACGTAATGCAGAGAGTTTTGCAGCGTGTACAGGGCCGCGGGTATGGCCAGCTTCCAGCCGTCGCCCCTGAACACATTGTTGTAGATCTGCTCGAAGAGGACGGTGGCGGGAGTAGAGGGTGCCAAGGCGCGGGAGACGTCGTAGATGGCAAAGGTCAGAGAGACGGCGAGCTTGATGACCTCGTTGAGCAAGACTGCGGTAGAGGCAAAGTAGCGATGGTCGCCCTCTGGAGGCATCATGCGTGAGTAGTGCATGAGCTGTGTTCACGGAGGTTCGTTAGTACACTTCATTGGTCCGTCGGGGCCGCCTCTGATGTTCTAGGGGAGGGGATGGGTCAAGGGAGCACAACGTACGAGGATGAGCGCGGAGTGTTGGAATGTTAACTTGTAAGATTCGTTAGCTTTATCCCGAGGCGGAGCTGCTTGAGTTGAAGTGTGCTCACCGTGATGATGGACGCAGATTTCATGGACACCCCCATAACGGACCCTCGCGCCGAACGCGCAGGCACCTTTTCGAGATACATTTGTAGTCGGTCCCCAAGCTCTATCTGCTGAGAACGCTTCAGAAAGTGTTGAATCGCCGTCCGACAACGGGCGTGGAAGAAGATTGATTCTTTTATTCGAGCCTCTGCCGTGTCTCCTCCACCTCCTCCTAGGTGTCGCAATTACTCGCACTCCAGAGACTTCGGTGACCGCGATCTAGTTTTCTCGGCTTGGTGAGACAGGGCGGTCGCGGCGCCGAAATACAAGCTCGCGTGCCCAAAAAAAATCGGAAATTCGAGAAGCCCGTTTCGCTGAGGTCGAGCTTGAGCTGGTTTTCAACTTGCGACGCGGTGTGGTGATTCGGTCCGGTACGAAGAATATGGATGAATTCGGACTGTATGATGGGATTTGGAGGGAAGGTGGAAGGAGCGTAGGAATTGCTCAGTCGTGGCTGTAGAAAGTTGTGGACACCAGCTCGTTGGGGGAAGGAAGCAGGAAGCTGGTCGACGTCACTTGTCTGGACCAAGGAAAGCACGGGTGGATATTGTCGCAACCAGAAAAGGAAAGAAGAATGGAAAGGGGGCCACCAATCTCGATGGTGGTGTGCAGAAGGGAGAGTTGAAGAAAGAGTGCTCAATTGCGATTGGAATGCAGTATCAATCCACGGTCGGCTTCAATGTCGCGAATTCAATGACAATGCTTGTGAAAGAAGGGACCAAGAAGATGAAGTCGGTGTGGTGTTTCTTGCGAGGAGCGCGAAGGATTTGGTTTGAGGTTTGGTCTGGTGTCTGGAGTCCTCGTGTCAATACACTAGGCGTAGGGAGCTGAAAACCGCAGGGCGGATCGGTTCCGGAACGGCACAGCACTCCTCTTATGTTGTAATTGCAGGGGTCATGGTCATGGTCGCTGTCAGGGGTGCTCCGCGGAGGCCCAGGCTTGGGAGCTGCAGATCCTGGGACAGGAACCAGACTCTGCACTGCAGTCAGGTCTTGGTACGAGGGGAAGCTGGAGTCTAGGTAACTAGGCCATGTGCTAGCCACCGTATAGTACTCAGGTAAACATTTTTAACACTAGAAGCTCTCCTTCCAGTCTGTGAGACAATTAATTGAAGAAAACAGTCGCCGTATGATGTCACTGCCCAGCATCTTAGAGCAGAAGCACATCAGATCTCATCAATTGGAGACCACGGTCGGCATCGCCCCTCGCCTACTGGAATAGGCGAAAAAGAGGAGTGCTGCCCACATGTAAGCGAAGCAGATCATCAGTTGAGCGTTGATCCCGTCCAGTCCACGAGGGTAGCTCACACGACACACCCCCGCAGACTGTGTGGGTGTGGGCTTCTCGTCTCAAGTAGCAAAGTCAGATCCTCCACCTCGCCTTCAAGACGCAGAAAGCGGACGTGAACATCCAATCGTCTTGCCTATATGTCGGGTAGCTTCCAGTTTGCTTCCGATACCCCTCCGTCTCTTTGCCTGTTGCCCCGCTAGACATAAAACCAATTGATCTCTTCGCCCTACGACACTGGATTGATATCATTCTGGGGAAGCTCCGATAATAGAGTTGGAAGCTCACCGTTGCTGTCTCCGCCTAGCACCCTGGGAACCACGCTAGCGTAGCTGGTGGCCCTAGAGCGTCCTTGGCAGGATACCTGCCACTTTTGCCCCTTCGCTAGCTACCGTAAGCATCTTGGGAATATACTCTGGCCATGAGAAGGAAGAGGATGTGAAGGAAGAGGACAAAAGAAACGGCGTGGCGAGCGAGCAACCGGCAGCCAATCGTTCAAACACGCCTTTCTTGGCGCTGCAGCTGCGGCGACTTCTTGTCAACCGATGACTGGGGCTCAGTTTCTCACACCGACACTAATACGCCGGACATGTTTCCGTACACATGCACTTCCCCCCAAGGGCCGGTGAGTCCACGGCGGACACGGCGCCAAGGAAAGTAGTACTCGCTAAGTTGTCTCCGTCAAAATCGCAGCACACAGGGCGGGCTGCCTGGCCAGGCAACGTGAGAGTTCCAAAGTTGGGTTGCGTCCTTCAGATGTCCTAGTACGGTCTGTATCTCGATGAACAGTGCCGTGAAACCAGAACATACGAGTAGGCATTCATGTTTGTTGGAGCAATGCCCTCTCTGCAACTGCTTCAGGTTCCAGGGCAGGCCCTCCAATATTCGTCACGTGAACACGCGCAGGCGGCTCAAGGCAGTTCTCGTGTGTCTATCTTCAGCGCGTGCTGCGAAGCACTATCCACTTTGATCCTTGTTCAATTCTACCCTCCACTCTACATCACAGCAGTCATTGCTCTCCTTGCTCTAACATCGATAAGAGTCAGGACGAAGCACAGCTCGCCATCCATTCAACGAAGAAAATACGGTTCCAGTCCATTTATCCTTAATACATTATCAAGACCACACAGGGACATGATGCGCCTCACTATGCCGGTACTCAGTGCATATCATCTTACACCCTGAGACACTTCCAAAGGCCCCAGAGAGCAATATATCAGCCGCGGCCTGTCCCAGCCAGTAGGCTCAACCGTCGTACCCTGTTAACAGAGGAACAGAAATAATGAGGGATACAGGACGGGGGCCCTCGGGACAAAGGGGAAGAGTAGTATATTATCTCACAAGACCCATTATCAAATCCATATGACGGGCTGTTTCGAGTGTATCGCCATCCCACTTCCACTCGTCTATGTTCACCTGAACCCCGCATCTCGCAAGCATCTGTTTCACAACATCCTTATGCCCATTGCTCACGGCCCATGAGAGCGGCGTCATGCCCGCCTTATCCGCGCCATTGATAGCAATATGCCCTGCGCCGCCCGCGCCTATCGCCTGGAGAAGACGCTCCACAACAGCCACATGCCCTTGCTGAGCGGCCATCGAGAGTGGCGTCTGGCCCTGAAAATCCTTAGCATCTGCGTCTACCCGGCCCGTCTCGAGAAGACGCTCGACAACAGCCAGGTGCCCGCGCTCGGCAGCCCAGCAAAGCGGCGTTCGGTCGCACTTGTCCCTAGCATCCACATCGACCCCGTCAATCGCGAGGAGACGCTCCACAATAGCCAAATGCCCCGCTGAAGCGGCCATAGAAAGCGGCGTATAAAGAAGCCTGTCCCTGGCATCCGCGTCTACCCGGCCCGTCTCGAGAAGACGCTCGACGACAGCCACGTGCCCGTACACGGTAGCCCAGGAAAGCGGCGTTCGACCATACTCATTCCTGGCATCCGCATCGACCTTGCCTACCGCGAGGAGACACTCTACGACAGCCAAGTGGCCCCCTCGAGCGGCCATAGAGAGCGGCGTAAAAAGAAACTCGTCCCTGGCATCTGCGTCGACCTGGCCCGTCTCCAGGAGACGCTCCACGACAGCCGCATGCCCGTTGTTGGCAGCCCAGAAGAGCGGAGTCTGATCGCTCTGGTCCCTGGCCTCTAGCTGGACCTGCTGCTGGCCTTCACCTGCCCTTTGGAGAACGACGTTCAGCGCAGTCAGTGCCCCGGTACCAGATAGGACGTGTATGAGAGTAGTGCCGAAGGGATAAGAGCATTCCGAATCGAAATTCGTTTGCAGCTCTCGACATATGCAGACCCAATCTTCCATGAAGTCATCTGTTAGCGAGTCCAGCAATTGCAGGAGATCGTCCTGGACGACCTTGCATTCCCGTATGTGCTCTACCCACGAGCATGCGGCGTAATCGGCAAATGAGAAGTCCACCCCTTTACTCTGTAGAGAGCTGTAGCCCTCTTCCATAACCCGGTATCTAGTTAGGTAGCGCACGCAGATCAAGGCCAGCCGGCAGTGCGTTGCACTGGTGGCTGCGATCATCTGGGTCGGCGGCGTCGTCTGCCCTTCTAGCATGGCCAGGCCCTTTGTGACGAAGTAGTCTTTGGCAGACTGATGTATGAACTGGACACGCCCTTCTCTCTCGTATGCTATGACCTCGGCAAGGCCGCAAGTAAGGGCCTTAATTCGCGTCTCCAGAAGTCCGCAGAAGCACCAGGCGTCGACGCAGTCACATTCGAGTTCCCCCGCCCCGCGGCAGCCGTCCTCAAAGGATTCGAGGTCGTAATTGGAGTCGTCGGACTCGACTCTCACAGCCCACCGCAGCTCAATCGGCGTCAGCGGACGGACCGCAAAGCAGACCCATCGTATTAGCCGAAGTGAAGCTGGATTGTCCTTCATCTGCTGAATGATGTTTAAGTACAAGTCTTCCAGCGTCGAGGGCACACGATGAATTTCCCTCTCGATCGCGCTATAGCTGGCCCCTGAGCGCCTTCGGTCACGGACGAGCTTCGTCACGAGGAAGGCCCATAAAAATAGCCCCGAGGCGCGATCCGTAATGGTTTTGGGGATCGACGGGTTCGCGGGGTAGAAGTCTTGAAGCTGTTCCGCTACGTAGGTTGCGATGTCGTTCTTGTTTTCGTCTTCGACGCATATCTCTATCGCGCCCCTGGGGTCTATAATCGGATAGTGACGGCAGCTGAAGCAGATGTGAAACTGTTTGGCGGTAGGTGATTCAGAGTTTGCGAGTAAAGAGCTGAATTCCTCGGTTAGGCGCACCGCATCTTCCTCGCCACACTCGTCTAGGGCGTCGACGAAGAGCCAAACGGAACGGTTTTCGAGGACCTTTGGAAGACACGACTTGAAGAAGGCCTGTAATTCCCTTTCATGCCACTGCCACTTTTCACCCGGCTTTCCAATCGTACTACAACGGCTGCCAAAGGTTTTGATGAGAACTGGCAGCGAGTCTGGCGCTTGTTGTAGAGTCTGATGAAGGAGGAACCGAAAGAAGCCGAGGGGGGTCTTCTGAAGGTCACCGCCACGAGCGTGGAAGAAGAATGAGAGGACAATGTCTTCCAGTCGAGACTCACTATTCTTAAGGGCATGCTTTACCAAGGTCGATTTCCCGGCGCCGGGCTTCCCCTTGATCCAGAGGAGGCCACTATGACTAGAGACCCAATCATTGTACTTGCGGTGGCGAAGCAACCAGTCACACGTGCCCGAGGCAGCCTGGGCGATATCAAAGGAGCGGCTTTCCATTTCCGGGAAAGCCAGCGATTTCAGGCACTCGAGACACTCCTGCGAGAGTTTTGGCGCGATAACGTCCGACGAGGCGACGATCGGGATTGGGCCTGGCGCTTTTCGCCAGTAGTACTGATCAGTATAAACTTGTGCATCAAGATTCTAACGCCGACACTCTAGGCTAGTTAATTCCCTCACCAATCTGCGAAATCCACCTGACCAGCTCTCCATTCAGGCGCTTGAATCCGTTGTCTTCCTCGGAAGCGAACTTGACCATCCCGCTGTGGTCGGCATGGATGGAGATGGACGTGTAGCCGTCAAAAATTGCGGATTCCCGGGGAACGACCTTGACGTCTTTGAACACTGGCAGTTCTTCGAAAAAGCAGGTGATTTCGAGAACCCTCCGAGCCTCCCGCTGCTCCCGAACCATCTCCAGAAACCCCCGCTGAACAACTCTGAGGAGCTCGTTGTCCGGCTCCAAGAGCTCGAGTAGCGACTTGTTGACGGATTTGAACTGGCCGAGGACCTTGGCTGGTATCTTGGCCCAATCCGCCATCTGTGCGCCCTCGTGCGGGGTGCCCATGAAGACGATGCCTTCGGTGGAACTAAAGATGTCGCGGAGGTGGGGCTCGGGATTGTTCCGCGAGAGAAGGAGCGCGTTCTTGCAGACAAGGCCACCCAGGCTATGGGCGACGAAGATGATGGGCCGGGAGGACGCGTTGCACGCGGCTCTGTCCGTCGTCAGGTCGTTTAGCAGGTTTCCGGCGTGGTCGATGAGCTTGTTCATCGACACGACCGACCGCTTCACCACGTACGCGTCGTAGCCGTACGTGAGGATACGAGCTCTGGCGAGCCTCGGCGCGAGGAGAGTCTCGGGCCACGGGTGGGACTGTCCGTCAGCGGTCCAAGTACTCTCTCGGTTGCCCGTCAGACCGTGGATGAAGCATATGTCAACTATAGCATCGGAACAGTCATGCAGTATCTTCACTCCATCTGGGAAGGAGGGGCCCTTGGGCCCCTGGGGCGGGCCGTCCTCTGTGTCGGATTGAGGCTGCGGGTTGACTTCTATCGATGACTTCTTCTTCCCCAACCGCAGTCGGTCTTTGAGTTTCTTCGTCAGCGTCATTATGGTGACGACTTCGCATCATCGCTGTCAAGATATTGACTTCATTTATGGGGCAAAGAGCAGCAATTGTGAGAGAGAGAGAGAAGGAATACAAAGCTGCAGGAAAGCAAAAGCTAAGGCAACCCGTTGCAGGGCCAGGCTCGAGGCCGCCAGCCTCCGCCCGTGCAATTGGTGCCCGCCTGGTGGGCAGCGCCATTACAGCCAATCATGTCGACAGTGTTGTTGTTGGCCGCAGCATCGTTGCCGCCGCCGTGGTTCATTCGAGTACTGAAGAAATCTAAGACGCAGTCTCGGGGGATTTGATAAAGGGAATCCTAAAGGTCTGCTTCCCCGCGAGATGTAAGGGGCCTTGAGGAGGATTGGTTAGAGATTGAAGGAGACTGGGGTTGGTAGATCTCGTGTCGGATCAGAATTACAAGGCGCCTTCAAGGAAGTGTGACTAGGGTGAAGCGGTCGATTTGGGTTGTCTTGTTCCTATCTAGTGTACAGCTTGCGGGAACAACTTGTGGGAACAGCTTGCGACCGATCATCCCCCGCCCTGACTCCCTCCCGCCCTCCTGCCTTTCAATCTGGAGAACATCTCGTTTCCGTCCTCAGTTGCAAGAAAATCGCACCAAGAAAGAGGCTCTGAGACTCGTCAATTGCATAAATTCGTCCAGTCATGCCGGGAGATTCTCTTCCTTGCCGCATTCCTCCACCCTCCTTCTCTCTCCCTTCCATCCTTTAACTCCTTGAAAATCAATGCTGAAAAGATGCCGGGATGAAATAATGGTACAAAGATAGGTATGTATAGGAAGAGAAGTGGAAAACAGAATGGAGACCACCGTGGAGCTTATCAGCCCAATCAATCGCTTGCTGCTGGTTGCTGACGCCAATGCTGCCTTTCAGTTTGGTCTGCCGGGTCGGTGTGCACGGGCGTTCAGATATCATCCAGCAGAGGCAGCGAGACCTGGGCGAGCATCTTCTTCCGGAGCGCCTCCCTCTCCTTCCCGCTTCCAACAAACAGAGAAGTCCTCCCCGCCTTCAACCCGGGTATCTTCTTCTGCTTGTCAAATTCTTCCATGATCTGCGCCCAGCGCGCATGTGCCGCCGACAGCTCTTCCGAGGGATCTCCTAGCACCACGAAGACGCCGTAACTGTGCTGCAGGCTGTCCGCGCCTTTCTTCATGTCCTTGTTTTCCATGTGAACCAGCGAGGTCGTGGCCCGGTACGGCCCTAGAGTGTTGCTGTTCTTGCCCTGCGGGGGCTGGTCCTGTGACGCATCGTAGTATGCGGTCCCGTACGAATCCTAGTCGAGGAGGTCGTCGCACTCAAGATTGTCGCAATGGTCCGAGTTCATGTTGGCAGACAAGAGGCTGTGGGTCGGTTTGAATTGAGGGCCGGTGTAGATGACATTAAGAAGGGTTGAGTAGATGGGGCTGCGGAAGAGATCGAGCCAGCCGATCTCGAAGCTGGAGCCGACGGTGCAAAGGTCGCGGATGGTGTCCAACCAAGATTGCCCTTCGCCGCTGTCGCCATCATCATCATCGTCATCGTCGTCCTGTGTGGTGTTGACGGGGTCCTCTTCGAAGATTATCATTTCGTCAGTCTTCACGAATCGGACAGGTTTCTTGGAATTCGCGAGGGTGGCCGTGTCGTGCATGTGGGATTCCTGATGGGCGGCGTTGGTAGTCCGTTCGGAGTTCCACTGGATCCTGTCTTTACGATAGGGCTGCTGGAAGTCAGTGTCACAGGTCGACTGCTGTACCTTCGCACGGCTGTCAGTCTCAAATCGGCCAGAGCTGCCGTAGCCGTAGTACATGCCGTGCTGCTTGAGCAAGGTGAACACATCAGAGTTGATCCTGGCCGGGAACTTGGACTGCGGAATAGTGTCAGCACTGTATTGAATGGGGGTCAAATTCACCCTACGGCGGAAACGGGGTCCGAGGCGGGTGGCGTACACCTGGGTTAATTCTCCAGAACCACTCGTAGCCGTTAAGTCGCTTCTCGCGGGCAAGCTGCTGGGTATACCGGAGTGGCATGGGCTGGAACTGGTCAACACTGTATCGATACCCGAAATAATGGGCTTGCTGTTGGCCGAGCTGGTATGGGAGCTTCTGGGCGGCTGGCTTATGGTGTGTGATCAGCTCGTAGTAGGCCATGGCGCCGCCGGTCAGATTGGAAGTGACCTCCTTGAAGTGGTCGGTGAGATCATCGTCGCTGAAAAAGATCCAGTCATGGAGGATCTGCTGGTCGAGGGCTCGCTGGACTTCACCCATGGTGCTGATGACAGACTCGAGTTGGTCATTTCGGACGACAGCCACCATGGCTACTCGGGGGCCGTGGTGGTGCTGGCGGTGGACACTTTGGTCAATGTGGTGGACTCGGGTCGCATCTTGGTCGATCAGGGCGCTTGGAACAACGACAAGGACGCCAGTAATGGGAACGATCCAGAAAAGGACCTGGGAGAGGAATCCACGGCGAGTCATCCTGCTGACTGATCACGGCGAGAGCAATGAGCTTGTTAAACACGGCTGATCTCAGGGTGCACAATAAGCTGCACAGCGAAGTGTACTGTTGGTTAGAAGAAGGCTGCTCGATGGTACTAAAGATAGGTAGGACACAGCGGTGTGTCTGTCTGTTATTAGGGGGAAAACGGCAACCAAAGGAAACACGAGACCAGGGGGCTCAAAAGGTGGCCTTGGTACAAACTGCTAAAGTGCTTGAGATAAGTGAACTAGGGGAATTGAGGAACAAGGGAGAAAGAGTGTAGGCGAAGAACACTAGGTATGAATGGGAGAACTGTGGTAGGAAGGGAGTTTTGAAAGGAGTGTCGAAAGAGAACGTCGACAAGACTGTGTTGAAATTGATTGCCTTGAGGTTTCTGGCCTGGCGAACTGGGTGCCGACTGGGCTGCTGTCAAGTAAGGAGTGGACGCGTTGTTGACGCTGAAAGAGTTTGCTGTTGCTGTTGCTGCTGCTGCGTGGAGATGGTGGTGGTGATTGTAGGATGGAGGTGTTCAAGGAACTTGAAGAAGGGAACAACAAAGTAGAGGAGAGAAGGCGAAGAAGTTGACACAGCGAAGAAGAGCATCACTGAACAAGGAAGGCGAGCAAAGATGTAGGCCCATGGTGGTGGAGCGAGGCTTCAGGGGGAAGGAGCGTAGGTGAGAGCTGGAACTGGACAAGACAGCTGCAGGACAACAGGAAGTTACGACCGGTCAGCGACAACCTTTCACCTCTTTACTCCCAAGCTCCTTCCATTTGCACGATATTGCCCACTTCGGTACACTTCCCTGTTGTGGTTGTCTCCACTCAAATCCAGAATCAAGTTGAGGTGCTTTGCAAGTGTTTGCCTGGGTGTAGATATCATTGATGCCTTCAAGGTTACGACGCCTGTTTGCTTTGGGAGACTTGCGCCCGGTTGTATATGGGCTGTATGGCAAGCCGCGGCGAAGACTTCGCCGGATGTTGTCCTGAGCGAGACGACGCCAGCGTCTCTAAACCGAAGCCTCTCCTGGAACCAACATGACACATCAAAACATGCCCAGCCCGTGGTGCACCGGGGCTATCACGGATCAGCTCACAGAACCTTGAGTCCAGTGGGACGCCGAGAAGAAAAACGCAGTATGCTTCGGGGAACTTTGCCTGACGCCTCCAGCTAAAACTGCATGTAAACCAGCCTGACGCTAAACAAGAGCAACGCATCCCACCCATGACACCGATTTTACCTCCGGCCCTTGCTAATACACTAGGGAATAAAAAACCCAGTGTCCACTCCCTGTCAGACCCTGCCAAAAGAGTAAGCCCCAAGGGGGGAGACGAAACGGAGGTCTGGAGTAAGGAAAGAAGAGCGAGGGACAAAAGAGACAAAGGGAAACGGAATACAGCCACCACAGGACGGGTGAGTGAACTTTGTCTGTATCTTACATCCCATCATCTCATTAAATAGTAGTACAGCCAACCGCTCGTCGAGTCGCGGGCGCCCCCACCGCCCTTCTCTCTGATCCACACTCTCGACTCGTCGATAGTGGAACGCTCACGCGTATGCCGCTCTACGACCCTCCGTCGACGGACATCTCGTCCTCATCTCCATCCTCTTTGTCGTCTTGTCCTGTGATGTCGAGCGCCCTCGCGTACTGCACCGTAAGTCTCTGCAACTCCCTGAACTTGCCTGCCGGTGAGAGAAAAGAAAAGGGTTAGCAACCACATACGTATTGTAGAAGGGCATTGACCACGGAGCAAAAAACGTACCCAGTATCATCACGACACCCTTCAGCAGCTCCATCCTGTCCCACCCGCAGATATCCCCCTCCCTACTAAACCACCCCCTCCCCTGCTGGGCGCCTCTTCCCTTATTCTTATCCGCCTTCTCCTTTAACACCCCACCAATCAGCGAATTCAGCAGCTCCTCGACCTTGCCCCGCAAGCCCTCCGCACCGAGCCTCTTCGCGTACATGAAGAGGTACAGCCTGAACTCGTCGCGCGCCCCGAGCTGCAGCGCGCCCGCGATCCGGCTCTCCAGGTGCGCGATGCTCACGCTCGACTCGAACCCTTCGAACCCGTCCTTGGCCAGCACCATCTTGACGATGCGCTGCAGCGTGTACGCCCGGCCCCGCAGGAGGAACTCGTTCGTCGTGTGGCGCTCCAAGAACGGCAAGATGCCCGCCGAGACGTTCACGACGCCACCGTCCTCTCCTCCAGTCGTCGTCGTCGTCGTCGCCGCCGTCGTCGTCGTCGTCGAGCCTGTCGAGGGCCCCACAGCCGTAGACTGCAACGCCGATATCGACGAGTCGTTACTATTCCAGTACTGCGATCCCACCGCCCACCACGCCTCGCTGAGCCGCTGCCACACAAACATGTCGCGCGCGTAAAAGTACCCGTCGCCGTTTGTCAGCGTAACGACGATGTGGCCCGTCGAGTTGAGCGTCGCCGTCGTGATGCCAGGACCGGGGGACGGTGCGTGCACGTTGAGCGACGTGCACGCGAGCTCCAGCACGGGGCCCAGCGACACGGGCGGGTGCGGCGACGACTGCGTGCGGATGTCCCACACGTAGCACAGCCCCACGGCCGTCACGCACAGCAGCCAGCTGTCGCGGCACTCGAGGATCACGGGCTGCGACTCGAGCACGATGGCGCCGAACAGACGCCGCCCCGCGGGCGTCCACGCGTACAGGCTCCCGTCCTCGCACGCGGCCGCCCAGAAGTGCCGGTTGCCCGTGACCAGCAGGACCGCCCTCG
>JAXQGT010000381.1:0-12293 GCA_037040375.1 Basipetospora sp. M8501
AGGTATTCATGTTGATCCCAGCAGAGCCGTCGAGAGCTCGCCGAGCGGTCTGTTTGGTGGTGGACATGTTAACAAATATGGTTACTTTGTTGCGCAACGCAATGGGGAGATGCGAGAAGGGAGGAAAAAATAAGTTGACTCACATCGTGCAACGCCTCATCGGTCGTGACAGGTGCGCTAGGGAACTCCCACTTCCCCTCGCCGGTCTTGACGACCAGGTAGAGGGTGCGGTCCAGCTTCCTGTCCAACCTCTTGACGTCGTTCTTCTGGTCCGCCTCCGTCACCCTGGGCATGGGCCTCTCTACCGGCACCCGCTCCTCGGGCGGGATCTCCTCCGCATCCTCGCTGACCCTCGGCTCGGCGTCCTTGAGTATGACCTCCATCAGCGTCTCCGGACTGGACAGCTTATCGCCGACCCGCAGTTCGTCGTCCCACGCGTTCGCCGAGCGGCCGTTGTACAGCCCGACCTCGCGGCCCACGACGCCGTTGCGCTCCCGCAGCTTGATAGACCAGTCGAGCTGCGGCGGGGTGTCGCGCTTGAAGAAGGCCTTCTGGTTGAAGGGAAGAGTGAGTCTCTCATTGAGGCGTTTTTGGTAGAAGTAGAACGCGCTCTCGAAGGGGGTCTGGTTCTCCGTCAGGAGAGGGGGCCGGGTGAGGATGATGCCGGCTCGGATGAGGTATTGGTGCTTGGGGGTGGCGCCCTGCTGCGTAGGAGGGACTGTCGAGGAAGGGGGTGGCGGCGGTGGGGAGTGGTTCGCAGTCGTGTCTGCAGCAGCAGCAGAGTACTGTCGGATGGGTACGGGGTACCGTATTGTCGAGCATCGTGGTATGAATCTGGACGTTGCTATAGGAGGTTTATTAGCACGTGTGTGTCAGGGAGGAGCTGAAGGGGACCGCAGCCTCACATCTTGAAGCCATTGAAAGGACCATCCGTCCCCTATATGGAGCCGCCATTTTGACTGCTCTACTCACACTCAAGACTGATGCGAGGAGGGGGTATAAAAGGCGGTACGGAGTTTCGTTGTCGGACACAGAACGCCAAACTTCGACTCTCGCGATGCGCGGAACTTTTCTGCCAGGGTACGTACCCAACATTCCGAGACCCACACCCGGTGCCTCAGGCACATATACGAGCAGTAAGGCACCAAAGTGCTTCTGGGGCGTGAAACAGTGTTGATTAGGTAACCGAACAAGGCACCAAGCCGGTGGGGAAAGAAAATAATTTTCCGAATAAATACTCCCACAAAAAGTCCGCCGCCTGTGAAACCCCCCTCCTTCTCTCTTTTTTTCTTCAACCTTTTCAGGGCACGCAAGATCCTTCATCAAGACACGTTCAGCTCGCCTCCGTGATGTTTTGACGTTCGGCCGTGCCCAGATCAAGGCGTAACTGCCGGACAGTCTTTTCGCTAGCAGTACCGCTAACCTTACTAGAGGGTCCTGTTAGATAGATTCTTTCCACATCTCAGCAAAAAGGTGTGCTGCTCTCTCCTCTCGCCTTAATTACAGCCGCCGCCCGCGTTTTAGTTTAGAGTCTACTTTCCATCTCCCGTGGGCGGCGCGACGGGTGTGACCGGAATTTTTGAGAGCATAATAAAGAATAAGGAAAAACGCTCGACGCCGTACCCGTTGTTCGATTTCGGCTCTCAGCATATCTGCCTTGTCGGAGTTACTCGGACCGCAGTCGTCATCCGGTTGCAAGATCACGGTTCTATGAGAACGCGCGCGGTCTCGTACACCGCCTCGGGTTTAGTGGCGAGAAGATATGTCTGCAATCTTCCCACTATGCCGGGTCTGCTAAAAGATTATATGTTGCCCGCGCAGTCAAGGACGGTCCGTCGAGCATAGATGCTGAACGCCAAGACAACTGACCCTCGGCTTGAAAATCGACGGGCGACACGGCTCATTCAGAAAGGCAAAAATATGTGATACTCTTTCGTTTCTTGATAACCATTGAACGGCAGGCCTGTTGTCCCGAAGACTTCCATACGAAGTTGCTAAACCAGATACATCGTGCCGCGACTGAAACCCGTCATATACAAAAGAAACATACCAAAAGCGAGGCAGGAAGCCCGCCCGACTGTGTGTTGGTTCGTCGGAAGGCGGAACGTTGCTCGCATGCAATGATTGCTGCTGGGTATCTCACCAGGGAATCCCATTCCCGAAACGCCCGATTAGAGTACACCCATCTTGCCCAAGATTGCAGCCCTCAGCCGTTAACTGTCTAAGAGAAACCGCGCCGGTCCCATCCATTACATCCGTTATGCTGCTCGTCCAAACCGTTGCTGTGCGCCATCGGAAAGCCAAACCCGCAAAAAAGTGTTTCGTTAGCTCGTAAGTTCATGCCTTGGGACCCGCTAGGGCGCGAGCCACCTCTTGCGAGGCAACCTTCCCCCATGTCTTCAAGGCATCTTCGTCAAGGGAAGACGGATCCTTGATCTCGTCGTAAAGCTTTCTCGAGACGTCTCGGTTGATGACTGAATACTGCTCAGTGGTGAGCTGCTTGGCGTGCCAGTGTGGCTTCAGCGCCGTGCGAACAATCACGTTGATGCTCGCCTTGGCTTCTGGTGAAAGATGCTCCCTCGCCGGGGATGTGTCAGCAGACCGCATCGGGCGTTCTAGTCGCGGGCGGCGGGGCCGAGGTTGGCGGATCTCGAGAGGCTTGTCCGCAGGCATTTCGGCACGGGTTTCCGTGTCAGAGTGGTCCTGTGACGCTTGCCTCACTGGTGAATAATGCGCCCTGGAGTACCTGGGCTCGATGTAAGAGCTCAGGGACAGAGGTGGTGAGTTGGGACGGCCATTGGCGATAGGAGGTGGCGTCAATGACAGTGCTCGAGGGCTGTTGTGTGCGGAGGGGGACGGGGAACTAGCGGGAGAGACTGCGTCGGCTGGCGCGTGAGCCCGTCCGAAGTGGGTTTTAACGTTCTCATCGTCAGACTGGGTGCTAGCGCCAACCTCCCTTAGCAAAGCGGTCAAAAACGAAGGCGCCTCTCCCTCCGAAGTCCTCGAAGATGATGAAGCGTTCTCCGCGGGCCGCCCTGGTGCTTCGGCCACAGACTTGGTGCCTGAAGCCTCACCCTGCGAGGGCGCAACCCTCTTCGTCCTCGGTCGCTTCAGTTTCCGCTCCGGTTCTTGGGATGTATCCACGGGCGAGGCTGTTGATGCTCGCCGCTTCCGACCAGTCTGGGCGGATCCTTGCTGTTCACTCTTACGGGCACGCTCTAAAGCGCCCCACGCTCGAACTTCGTCCCGGCTCTCCTGAGTAGGGGCCGGTGGTGTCTGCCGCTGCAGTTGTTGGCGGGTGGCCTGAGGGAGGCTGTTGGTAAAAGCCTCCCTCGCACCCAGACGGCTTGCGATACTCAGACGTTGCTCCCACCTGCGGAATTCGCGTCTCTCTTGCTCGCGACGGAGTTGCGACAAACGAAACTCTGCCAAGGCGTCGTCGTCCTCGTGATTGTCCAGGTCGATCTGCAGGGCGTCGTAAACCCGACCGGCGAACTGGCCCCAAGGCCCTGTCCATTCTAGCGACCGCGCCTGGCGTCTGGCGCGGCGAACTCTTTCTCGGGTGCGTGGAAAGAAGCGCGACGGCGGTTGATTTGTCGTTCGCCGCAGGAATGTACGCCTAGCAGGCAGTCGTGGTGCCCGCTGGGGGTCATCGACGGCGGGCTCTCCGTCGTCTGCACATTCCATGCAATACCAATTACCCGAGGGTATTTCGTCCAGCCCAATACAATAGGTATGATACGCGGCATCACAACCGTCGCAGAGGAGGAGTACTTCCTCTCTTTCGCTCGAACTGCATATGGGACATGGGCGCTCATCTTCCTCTGCGGCAATTCCTTCAGCGTTCTCGGCCAACCACTCTTGCGGGTCAAATTCGGCGACTTGTTTCTTCTCTTCGACTTCGATACAATCGAGTAGGGTACCTGTGAGAATCGGACGGATGTCAGAATTTGCTCGTTCGCCACGGATAGCCTCACACTGGTGGAGGGGGATTGATATATACGTACCGCCTATACCATCATAAACCCTTAGTGTTCGGAACGGCTCTCTGCAAATGGGGCAGGTGTTGGTTTTTTGAGCCCAAGATCTGATGCAGGTCTCATGGATAACGTGGTCGCAGGCGTCAAGGAAAGCAACTCTGCTGTTGCAGTCGAGTATCAAGCTGTCGTGTAGTTCTGTGTTGCCCAATGTCGTAGTGGTGGCGGTGGTGGGAGGATCTGCCGCTACCTTGGGTTCTGCCTCGATCTCAGTGCCTGCCGCACTGACAGTACTGAGAACAGAGGGGTCGATGACCACTAGCGGCTCCAGACAAATGATGCACTGGTCGGGATCAGTCATTTTCTCGGCTCGTCCAAGGCCTCAGAAATCCGGTTGGATTCATATAATTTGCCTTGTCAAGATCTCCAAACGAAGCCGGATTGATGTGATCAATCTTTGTTTGAAGTTTCGGCGGCGAAGGGGGTGAAAATTGATAGAAGAAATTGAGGGAAGTTGGTGAGCTTGGATGCTGCACGAATGCTGAGTTAAGTGAGGGTGGCGGTATTGGTGGTGTATTGGGACAGGCGGTGGACAGTAGGTTCAGTGCTGAGCAGGCAAAATATGAAAAGCTCCAGTTCGTAACAGTGGATCATGTTTTTGAGGTCCACGCATTTGATGGGAGGTGGAAAAGGGTCAAATGCAGCTAAAATGTTTGGAGGGAGAGAAAATCCCAACTCGTTCACTGACCAGTGGTGTGGGTGGGGGAGCAAGACAGTATGTATTCAATGACAGCCAAAGAGGTTGGAACACCGAGACGATTATAACAACATTGAATAAAATAGTTCACGGAAGCGCAACGCTAGAACTCCGCCTGCTATACTCATCAGGGCTGCCGGTCTGGGGAAGGCTAGTCCCGTTCAGGCACAGCGATGTAACCGAGTCCAAGACGGACCTATGCAATATCCGAGGGGTCCTATACAGTGTGTGACGTGTTGTCTGCTCTCGCCATCCAGGCATGACTGGAGCGTTGGGAGGCGGCAAAGAATGTACGGAAGTACCTTACGGAGAGGGTAGGGTAGTTTCGAACTTGCGTACAACCAAGAATACGCACCTATTGGCCTATCTGGAGCAAGGGGCACCTGACCTCTTAAAATGCTGCCAACTTGTCATAGGTCTGGACATGACTTTGAGGTGTGATTAACCGGGCCAAGTGAGCCTAGCCGTTTGGGTTCCAATGGGGGGTCCCAAGTCGAAGGGCAAGTGACAGGCCGATAGGAGTTGAGATGGATGTTGGCAGAGGTAATATCTCTTGCCTTTAATGAAAGTACGAGAGTATCAACTCATCGCTTCACGGGCATCTTATTCCGTTACTGCCGGGACCGCAGCATATCAGTGCTTGGCCGCACCTGAACTCTCGAGAGAAAGCCCAGCGAAGCGCAGATCTCCACTTCAATAACCGCCCGTTGTATCTCTTCCTTGGGACTATTAGACAGCCACCTGTGCAGGAGTTGATGATCTCCTCCCTTGCCTCGTCAAGCTTGACTCAAAGACCTGATCAGGCGGCATTTAGGAAATTATCGATGACCTACACGTTCTGCTCGTGTAACGGGAAAGTCTTCACACGTCGCCTAGTCGTATTAACTCACAGTCGCAAGTGACACGCTTCACAGTGCTCTTGCGTGTACACTTATGTGTCAAGAGCTGCCGCCTGTCGCCAATGTTTCTGAGACATTGTTTATGGCTATATCGCCAGTGTCTTGTACCTTGGGACCAGAAGCTTACCAGTGCCCTTACTAATATACAGGAGAGGGATTTTGGGCTGTGCTGTCAACGGCCGAGACTTAAGGCGAATATCCTCTCTAATTCGCCCTTTGAGTTCAGCTATAATCCGGTCGGACCCGTTCCATGATGCCAGCCCCAGCCTCTTCTTTTTCCCCTTCCCTTTCCGATGGTTCGAGGAGAGTCGGTGTACTATGGCGAGGCCACAGGCGGTCACCTCACTCTCTAGAGTGGGCTCAGGCTTCTCTCGCAAGCAGTCTCGCGCCCTATTGTCTCGGGTGTGCCAGGTACCCAGCAATTACTTGCTACATCAAAGTGCAGACGGATGCAATAAACGGACGGAAATTAAGCTGGTGTTGTGCTAGCTAGAAGGTTCCTGTCGAGGGGTTCACTGTTTGCAATCATGCTGGGTGCGGGCCGCTTCGAAACATACACGTAGCGGGTTCAAACATCAATACAGTGGCGCTGCATATATCGAATACTTCGTGTTCCCATATACACCATTTGGGTTACAAGTAAGAGCCTCTGGCTCCCCCATAGTGTACTGACTGCTAAGCACCCCCGTAGAGCCCGATTTTGAGGCATCAATGGTCTTTAACGTTAAGCCCTTAGCAACGTAGAAGACGAGAGTGTAAGAGAAATCGAGTGACTACAAAACTAGTGCAGTGACTACACGTAGTCGAGTCCAACTGTGAAGTAGAGTACACTGTATTGATTGATGCATCTTGAGGGACCGAATTTATGTACCCTAAATCTGATTTCTGGAACGACGCGGGCGAATTAGGGGTGCTCGCTGCGTAGCAGGACCCACGACACCGAATCTTTGACCGTTCCGGGGCAAGCTGAGATCCCACAGGATCTGATATCAATGGTGGGACCAGGCTTCGCACTTGTTCCGCCATGTCAGCGCTTGTTACCTGTAAATCATTGAACATGAAGGGACGCGGCGATGCTATGGCCGGTGTATAACGTACCAAATGGATCAGATTGGCTGCACCCGACCCATTGGCGATTACACTACTACATAGTACATGTAAGCACCAGGTGCAGCGTCATAGGCGTCAGTAAGAGTTGGCAGAGTTTGGGCGTCACATTACCCCGTAGACCTTGACACTAGAGCAGACTGGATACTACTTATGTATATTTCTGTCTATAAGGACCTTCCTACATGGTAGCAGCCTACAGAAACTTCATGATCATCTATATCCTTAAGTACTACCCAAGTGTCTAGGTTCTCCGTCCACTTCCCCTGAACAACCCCTCGCTCTATCAATGGGGGTGATGGTATCTCGTGTTACAAAGAGATCCCGAAGCCCAATGCTCCTATCATATTGATCCCTGAATGTACTGAGACGAGCACATTCGGTGGAAGTGGTAGGATACGCGTCTGATGGCCTCGCTCGCAGCCACGAGCTAACATGATGCGCAGGCTAACAGTTCGTACTTTGTTTGGGGAGGCGCAGTGTTCGAGCTGGGGCTCTCGAGGCTTTCGCACCTTCCCAAGTTCGTGATCTTGTAACGTCAGTGTATGACTAGCATCAAATGGCTGCTTACGTGTTATCAAGATGCTTCCGTGTTCTCCTACCGACACTTTCTCTAAACCTCACGCTCACTCAGATCTCCGGGGTTTCCCTACGTATCTCAAGAGTTCTTATTGTTTTATTCTGTTCGAGGTTGGAGTTTATTTCTCGAAAGGCGCCGGGTTTTTGAGGCCGCTCTCGGCATATCTGAACTCAGTTTCCCAGGCTCAAAACTGTCAGCACCGCAACGACTTAGCCGCATGACGAACACCAACAGATTCCTTCTTGACAAACAAGTACAGAATCTTGGGGCACCAAGGTTCTTGCGGCCAAGAAGTCTTTTCGGCTAGAACCTCTGGCACATTCGGGCTCAATTCAATGACCGTTCTGGTTGGCCACTTCGTTCCAAGACTATGATTCCTGTGAGTACATGGGTGTATCACTCCAACAGAGACCCCTTGGCTTGACACTCTACCAACACTGGCAAATGTAATGGCAGAAATCCTTGCTCCTGGGTCAGTTTTTAGAGGGTTCAGGCTACTACCAGCGATGATATTCTTGTTCATTCTCCGAGACATTCGGCCGGATACAAGGATCATCACCGCCTGTAGATGCTGACCCTATCAACGAAGATGGCTGGTTTCTCAATGACTTTTGTGCGTTCACTATTCTACTGAAAGGCAACGGAGCGCCCCAGACATGGATTTCGGCCTCATCGAGCATAGCTTTATGTCCTACATCGACGGCCGCCCAGAACTCGGGCCCGGCTACCTCCATGGCAACCCCTATCGTGACCAAAACGTCGCGTTCAGCAGGGAGATTGTGGAGAGAGCCATTTTAACCCCCTTCACCGTGAGGTCACGGCCGGAAATGACATCGACTATCCTCGACGAGGTCCGACAGGCATGCGGTGCTTCAATGAATTCCTCGAAGCGAGTTGGTTATCAAGGAGCCGGGGCCTACAAGGCTGTAGGGCAGTGGTTCGCGACAGTTAAAATGCGGCTGCGAGACCTCTCGCCAGTGAAGCACCCTGCCCGGACGCCCCTCTTGGGCAGTCAGTGATATGTAGCAAGTTTAGTTGAGGTATTCTTTAAACCAGAGTGAAACTGTGTACGATTTCTCTTGGGCCAAGTGACACGGATTGAGCCGTGCACGGACATGCATCGTACCTCTCCTTTCCCGGGTAAATTCCGGCACAATTCCCGCGGGGTTCCTAGGCAGGTTGAGCTCTCAGTCCATCCCACTTCTGGAAAATTTGGTAGCCTGTGGAAGCTGTGTGGACAGAGGCAACGACAACATAGAATACCCAAAACCCCACGTCAAGCACTTCTGGGTCCGTATTCAACCCGTATTCGACTGCCATCATGTCTCTCAGCATCCCCAACGCTCCCAATGCGGGCCTATTCAAGGGAGGCTACAACAAGTGTGTTCCCCCCTAACTGTGACTGCCTCCCCACCGCCCCTCTTCTTGCCCAGTCCAAACTAACCAGGCGACCGCCACCAGCTATGACTCCGAAGATGGAGCCGTCCTCCGGAACATCGACGCCTGCCGCGCCATATCGTCGACAGTCCAGACCTCCCTCGGCCCCTACGGGCGCAACAAGATCGTCATCAACCACCTACAGAAGATGACCCTGACCTCCGACGCCGCCACCATCCTCCGCGAGCTCGACGTCGTGCACCCCTGCGCCAAGCTCCTCGTCATGGCCAGCCAACAGCAGGAGGCGGAGATGGGCGACGCCACCAACTTCGTAATGGTCTTCGCGGGTGAGCTCCTGCGCAAGGCCGAGGAGCTGCTCCGCATGGGCCTCAAGACGGCCGACATCGTCAGCGGCTACGAGCAGGCGCAGAAGTTTGCGCTGGAGGAGCTCGAGAAGCTCGCGGTGGACAAGGTCGAGGACATGCGGTCGCAGGAGGAGCTCAGCAAGGCCATCTGCACAGTCATCGCGAGCAAGCAGAACGGCAGCGAGGACTTCCTGGCCGACCTGGTCGCGGAGGCCGTGCTGGCCGTGCTGCCCAAGAACCCGGCCAACTTCAACGTCGACAACATCCGCGTCGTGAAGATTATGGGCGGTAGCCTGGAGCAGAGCCGGGTCGTCAAGGGCATGGTGTTCCCCAAGGAGCCTAATGGTTCCGTCAAGAGGGTCAAGCGGGCCAAGGTCGGCGTCTTCACGTGTCCCATTGACATCAGCCAGACCGAGACCAAGGGTACCGTCCTGCTCAAGAACGCCAAGGAGATGCTGGACTTCACAAAGGGCGAGGAGCAGCAGCTCGAGGCCGCCATCAAGGAGCTGCACGATGTCGGTCTGCGGGTGGTGGTCGCCGGTGCGCCCGTCGGCGACTTGGCCCTCCACTACCTCAACCGCTACGGCATCCTCGTCATCAAGCTGCTCAGCAAGTTCGAGCTCCGGAGGGCATGCCGCGTCGTGGGCGCCACCCCGCTTGCGAGGCTGGGTGCGCCCATGCCGGATGAGATGGGAACAATTGACATCGTCGAGACGCTCGAGATTGGCGGGGACCGAGTGACGGTTTTCAGGCAGGAGGAGGAGGTTACGCGGACGGCGACGATCGTCCTGAGGGGTGCTACGCAGAACCACCTGGAGGACGTCGAGCGCGCCGTCGATGATGGTGTCAACGTCGTCAAGGCCATCACGAGAGACCCGCGCCTGGTACCCGGTGCTGGCGCCACGGAGATCCAGCTAGCCCAGAGGATTACCGCGCTGGGAGAGAGGACGCCCAACCTCCCCCAGTACTCCATCAAGAAGTTCGGCGAGGCTTTTGAGGTGATCCCCCGCACGCTCGCCGAGAGTGCCGGCCTTGACGCCACCGAGGTATTGAGCCGACTGTACGCCGCCCACCATAAGCAGGACGACTGGGACACTGGTGTCGATATCGAGGTGTGTATCCCCACTTCTTCTTCTCTCCTGGCTCACACCCTCAGTGCTAACCTACATCGTAGAATACCAACGACACCGGGATCCTCGATGCCAACGAGGAGGGAATCCTTGATCTTCTGATCTCGAAGTCCTGGGCTATCAAGTTGGCGGCCGAGGCTGCCCGTACCGTCTTGTCGGTAGACCAGATTATTGTTGCCAGGCAGGCCGGTGGGCCCAAGCCCCCGGCTCAGAACCCCGTACGTTTCCACTCTCCATTCAACAGCTCCATTTCACGCTTGAGACTAACAGACGGAGTAGAACTGGGATGAAGATTAAGGGATGTAGTTATCATGTGAGATGCCCGTAGTAATGAAACATGCAGATAGAAGACACTCGGATGCTCTACGGTCTTGTCCAGGTTTTGTTGGACTCTGGCGTGCGGGTCAAAACAGCTTTAGATACGGGGGATATCAAAAAAAGTCCATATATACCCAATCTGATAACGTCGTGTTACGAGTTCGTTTTGCCGTGCTCTTCAACCAAAATGCGAGTTCCTTGCCTCCCGGTAAAAAATTACAAGATCCGGCACCCCCATTCCTGTGGTGATTCTAGTCGAGAATCTTTGCCTGGACGGCAAAGTCGTGTTGACCAAGCCTGTCCACGAAGCCCTGACCTAGACAGGCAGGTGTGTAGCAGCCGCCTGGTAGGTCGAGGTCATCCTCCAGAATCGTCAGCGCCGCCTGGGCGATGATGACGGCGGTCACTATGTTATGGAGTTTATGGATATTTAGCGTCACACGACTCAAAGTATTACATCTTATGAAAGAAGAAGGGGAGAGGGGGAGGGAGGCTTTGGAAAACCACTCACGGATATACATGCTGCCTTGGTACTTGGCCTCGCAGTAAGCCCGCTTCCCAGGCACGGCAGGATCGGGTTGCGCGACGCCCCTGTACCCCACCTTGTCGTTCTTGCTCTCCTCCTCCCCGGGGCCCATGCCGGGCTGGTGGACCAGCTTCCCGACGAGCCACCGCAGGGGCGGCAGGACGGCGAGCAGCACGGAGCCCACCACGAGCCCGAGGTGCACGAGCGTGCCCCTGGCCACGCTCGGGGTGGACATGTACTGCACCCAGCTGAAGTTGTCACCGTAGGCCTGGTCCTTCAGTGCCGGAACGGAGGCGTAGAGGCCCCAGGAGCGCTCCACGATGACGCCGTCGACGCGATTGGCGATCGAGGTGGTCACGCGGCCGAGGTCCGGGACGGTGCGGACGCCGGTCAGGCGGTTGAAGAGGGAGGTTGGGGGCTTGGGTCTGCGGTGCGGGTGGGGGATGGGAGAGTTGGCGTAGGGCTTTAGGGTGGTGGCGATGCGCTTGGGACTGTAGGCCTCGAAGAAGGCGTGGAAGCTTGCGAGTGTGCCACCGGAGGGGGCGGAGCTGTGGAGAAGACACATCAATGCTGAGCTTGATACTCTATGCATAGGAGCCTCAGGCGAGGGATGGGCGGGGGAGAGGAGAAAGGGATGGGGTTTGCGAGTCTTACCTGATGTCCATGGCGATAGTGACGTCTCCCGTCTTAGTCGACAGCTCTTCCCTCAACACCTTGGCCAGGGCCCACGTGCAGACATCGGACGGGGTAGACTCGATGCCGAGTTGAGGAATCATGAATGCCCCAGAGGCCTTGGCGGCGTCCTCGTATTTCTTGGTCATCTCGACGGTGAAAGGAGCCTCGCCAGTGGTATCGAGGTAGTGGGTGCCATGCGTGGCACATGCCTTGTAGGCGTACTCGCCATACTTGGAGAAGGGCCCCACGGACGTAATGAGGATAAAGGTCTTCTTGGCCAAGCTGTCCAGCTCTTCCTGGTCGAGGTTGCATACCTCGATATCTGTATTCTGGTTCAGCAACTTGACCCTCTTTAAAACTGGGAGGGGGGAACGGAATTCTTCACCTGGCGAGCTCCGGTCGGAATTGATCTTCCTACACACCTCGACAATGTCGCGGAGTTTGGACTCTGAGCGCCCGGCAACGGCCCATTTCAGGTTCGTTGGGAAGGTTTCGGCGACGTGTTTTGCAATACGGATGCCGGTATAGCCTGCCCTAAACCTTCTGAACCATGAGCTAAAGCGCCACGAGGCAATATACCAT
>JAXQGT010000382.1:0-12678 GCA_037040375.1 Basipetospora sp. M8501
CCAGCTCGACCTGCCACGACATACTCGTACACTCACGCTACACTAACTACACCAAGGCTTATCCCAGTCTGGAAATCCGGGAGGCCCTTAATCGCTTGCACTGTTTCGCCTGGCGCAGGTATCAAGAACGAATTGACTTTTTATCGTCTCCACAACGCAGTACCGACTAGCCATATTTTGTCAGTGCCCATGTCGCCGCCAAAACCAGGATGGCGATGTATGCGACTAAGATCATAGGCCACACTGCAGAATGAGCCGCCCACACGTGTAGCCAGACTCTATAGCCCTTGGCCGGCGCCCTGAGTCGTGTCGCATAATACGGATACGGAACACTACGAGCCTGGCACCTTCGTACCCTCTCACATAGCTGCCACTGCAAATGTGGAGTGGGGCACGAACAGGAACTCAAAACTCAACACTGGAAGTTGGCGGGGCAGCTGAAGCGCCAATACGAGACGCCTCTTCCCCGCCGTCGATCCTGCCTGCGGAAGCTTCCAGCCGCTAAACGAATATACACAGGAGTTATAAACTGGGCTGAGCTCTCTGCGCCTTCCCGCCCGACCTCATCTTTGTAGATTCCCTCCAAACGTCTGCAATCTTGGCTTTAAAAGCAGTGTCCTTACCCTACGCGCTCTCTGTTGCTTTCATCCACACAATCTCTTGCCCGGTTTCATTAATTTGACCGGTTCCATCCCCTCCAACAAGTACAATCGTCGTCCAGACAGCCCCTCCATCTAAACGAACCCCCCGCGAAAACGCCCACAATGGCCGGGACACCCAGCGCGGAAAAGGTTGCCGAACTGCGGCAAAAGTACGCCAAGGCTGGCCAGGACCAAGTCTTCACGTTCTACGACTCCCTCGACGCCGCAGAGCAGGCTGCCCTGATCGAACAGCTCGACCGCTTTAAGCCCGAGTATATCAACGAGATTACCGACCGCGCCCTGAACCCGACCAAGGCAGCCAATGCCGATGGCGGTGATAAGCTCGAGCCCCTACCCACCTCCGCTCGCGCGAGCATCCTCGACTCGGACAAGAAGGACATCGATGGGTGGTATGACCTAGGGCTGGACCTCATCGCAGAGAACAAAGTGGCCGTTGTCCTCATGGCTGGCGGACAGGGCACTAGGCTGGGCAGCTCCGCCCCCAAGGGCTGCTACGATATCGGGCTTCCGTCCAAGAAGTCGCTCTTTCAGATCCAGGCCGAGCGCATCCGCAAGGTCGAGCAGCTTGCCGCCAAAAAGTCCGGCAAGGACAGCGTGGTTGTGCCATGGTACGTCATGACCAGCGGACCCACGAGGGGCCCCACCGAGGCATTCTTCAAGGAGAACAACTACTTTGGCCTCAAGTCCGAGAACGTCTTCATCTTCGAGCAGGGCGTGCTGCCCTGCATCTCCAACGAGGGCAAGATCCTCCTCGAGTCCAAGGGCAAGGTTGCCGTGGCCCCCGACGGGAATGGCGGCATCTACCAGGCCCTTGTGGTGCAGGGCGTGTTGGACGACATGCGCAAGAGGGGCATCGAGCACATCCACGCGTACTGCGTGGACAACTGCCTCGTGCGCGTGGCGGACCCCGTTTTCATCGGCTTCTCGGCCTCCAAGGACGTCGACATCACCACCAAGGTCGTGCGCAAGCGCGACGCCACCGAGTCCGTCGGCCTCATCCTGCTCAAGAACGGCCGGCCCGATGTGGTCGAGTACTCCGAGATCGACGCCGAGACGGCCGCCGCCGAGGACCCGGCGCAGCCTGGCGTTCTCAAGTTCCGCGCCGCCAACATCGTGAACCACTACTACTCGTTCCGGTTCCTGGAGAGCATCCCTCTGTGGGCGGACAAGCTCCCCCACCACGTCGCCAAGAAGAAGATCCCCTGCGTCGATCTGAGCACTGGAGAGAGCCTGAAGCCCTCAAAGCCCAATGGTATCAAGCTAGAGCAGTTTGTTTTTGACGTGTTCCCCATGCTGGAGCTGAGCAAGTTTGCGTGCCTGGAGGTGAGGAGGGAGGACGAGTTCTCGCCGCTGAAGAACGCGAGGGGCACGGGTGAGGATGATCCCGATACGAGCAAGAGGGATATCATGGCGCAGGGCAAGCGCTGGCTGCAGGCTGCTGGTGCGGTTGTGGAGGGGGAGACGTCCGAAGACGGCGTCGAGGTGTCGCCGCTGTTCAGCTACGTAAGTCTTCCTTTTCTAGCCCGGTACTATCTGATAAATGACTCTAACATGGACTATTATAGGGCGGCGAGGGACTGGAGAATCTGAGCGGCAAGACGGTCAGGGCCCCTGCTGTTCTGGAAATCGAGTAGAAGTCGACGAAGCCAGATGGCGCGGAATCCACCTCTGTGCTGGTCAATTGGAGCAAGCAAGTGATGTCCGTACTTCAACACCTGCGTGTCTAAACCGACGGCCCTTGATTACCAGGAGAGTAACGGGAGAATTAAAGAGTTTACAGCATGGCATAGCTTTGCGTCTGCTAAAAGGGGATGGTTATCCTTTCGTCACGATAGAGCTAGGGATGCGAGAAATCCGAGGTCGTCAGGAGGAGAGACAGAGAGATACATGGTTATGATTACGACTCTACGCCGCAGGACAGTCGATAGCAGCACAATATAAGACTATACCCAGCCATGGTAGTCTCCTTCATCGGACAATGGTTGCGATCATCTCGTATAGGAGAAAAAATAGACAGTAGGTGTAGGTTGTGAAGAGGGGCAACAAAGAGATTAAATCTGATGTGTGTCAATGGCGGGGCAACTTGTGCCCCGCGATGGTGGCATTCCTACCCCGCTCCACGCCGCATCACCGTGCAGCGTACCCAGGGCGAGTTTCGGAGCAGTTAACTTGAAGATTGATCTCATCCGAGTTGTACATATGATTGAGTCTGAAACCTAAAGGCATTAGTAGCGGGGTGGAAGCACTGATTATGGTTTGTCTCAGGCTAATAATACCCGGGGAAGCACAGGATTACCTTAGGTTTCTCGTTGGAAGTTGACTGTGCCAGTACCTGTATGGTGGCCAAAAGCCCGTGACTCATCAAGTGCTCGCAAACCTAGTGTAGGTGGTTGGTCTCTCGGAACCCCTCCTTCCATTTCATTGCACTTGATCAATGTATTTCGCCTTGGCCCCTCGAAAATCCTACGCCAACACAACGCACCCTGGACCTGTCTACCACCTCCCATGCACCTGCGCCTCTAGAAACCGGAAAGGGATCGTTGCAGCTTGACATCTTGTAGAGCCAGAAGAGCATTGAAGCGAGACGAAGACCCGCGTCTTCATAGTCGAAAACCGTACAACCACTCCGCTCGGCTGGCTCCCTATACTCCTTTTCCAATCCCTCTCCTTCCTAGGTTCCGCTTGCAAATATCAGCGGTATGGCGGCGTCACAAAAAGTCGTCCTGCCGGAGCCTGGCAAGCGCAATGTTCTCATCACCAGCGCATTGCCGTACGTGAACAACGTCCCCCATCTTGGCAACATCATAGGCTCTGTGCTCTCGGCCGACGTCTACGCCAGATATTGCCGTGGCCGCGGCGTCAACACTCTATATGTCTGCGGTATGTTCGCCATCCTCCTAACCTGAGTGTCTTGAACTGTATGTAAACTGACACGAGCATTGCAAAAGGAACCGACGAGTACGGCACCACGACGGAGGCTCGCGCCCTCGTTGAAAAGGTCACCCCCAAAGAGCTTTGCGACAAATACTACGATATCCACGCCGGCATCTACAAGTGGTTTAACATCAGCTTCGACATCTTCGGCCGCACCACGACGGAACCTCAGACCGTCATCACTCAGGAGATCTTCACCAAGCTCAACGACGAGGGCTTCCTCGAGGAGCGCAGCACCACTCAGCTCTACTGCGAGGAGCACAACGCCTTCTTGGCCGACCGCTTCGTAGAGGGCGAGTGTCCCAAGTGCGCATACCCGGATGCGAGGGGCGACCAGTGCGATGGGTGCGGCCAGCTGCTCGACCCACTCGACCTGAAGAAGCCGCGGTGCAAGATCGACGGCAAGACCCCCGTGACCCGCGACACGAACCACATCTTCTTCCGCCTCGACAAGCTACAGCCCGAGATCGAGGACTTCTTCCAAAAGTCCGACGCCGACGGCGCGTGGTCGAGCAATGCGCGCCAGATCACGCAGGCGTGGCTGAAGCAGGGGCTCGAGGCCCGCAGCATCACGCGGGACATGAAGTGGGGCACCCCGGTACCCCTCCCGGGCTACGAGAAGAAGGTCATCTACCCCTGGTTCGACGCCTGCATAGGCTACGTCTCCATCACGGCATGCTACACGGACGAGTGGCGTAAGTGGTGGCACGACCCGGAGAACGTCCAGCTCTACCAGTTCCTCGGCAAGGATAACGTCGTCTTCCACTCCGTCATCTTCCCCGGATCGCAGATCGGCACGCGGAACACCTGGACGAAGCTGCACCATCTCGCGGCCACCGAGTACCTCACGTACGAGGGCGGCAAATTCTCCAAGTCGCGCGGCATCGGCGTGTTCGGCGACTCGGCGCAGAAGACGGGCGTGGGTCCCGACGTGTTCCGCTACTACCTCCTCTCGCACAGACCGGAGGCCGGCGACACCGAGTTCAACTGGGAGGACTTCATTAGCTGCAACAACAACCTGCTGCTCAAGAACTTGGGTAACTTCGTCAGCCGTGTTGTCAAGTTCGTCAACGCCAAGAACTACAACAGCATCGTGCCCGACTACAACGCGTACACGGAGGACTCGTTCGAGGCGTTCAAGAAGGAGATCAACGAGTTGCTGGCACAGTACATCCAGGAGCTCGACGCCGTCAAGATCAAAGGCGCACTGGGCGTAGTGCTGCAGATCAGCCACCACGGCAACAACTTCCTCCAGTCGAACAAGCTGGACAACAAGCTGGCGGAGACGGACCCGCAGAAGTGCGCGGCCGTCGTGGGGCTCGCGCTCAACCTGAGCGCGGCCGTCGTGGGGCTCGCGCTCAACCTGATCCACCTGCTCGCCGCGCTCCTGAGCCCTTACATGCCCGACACGGCGGACTCGATCGATGCGCAGCTCGCGGCGGAGCGGATCGTGATACCGGACATGTGGGCGGCGGACACGGTCAAGCCGGGCCACGTGATTGGCAAGGCGGCCTACCTGTTTAGCAATATCAAGCCGGAGAAGGGGGCCGAGTGGAGGGACATGTTTGGGAGCGACGAGGTGAAGAAGGTGAAGATGGAGGAGGCGGAGAAGAAGGCCAAGAAGAAGGCCGCGCTGAAGAAGGCCAAGGATGCGAAGAAGGCGAAGAAGGCGGAGGAGGCCGGCGCTCCCGCTGCTGCTGCGGAGAAAGAGGGAGAGGCGGCGGCGGCGGCGGCGGCGGCGGCGCCCGCGGGTGAGGACGCTGTCAAGGAGGACGCTGTGAAGGCGGACGAGAAGGTCCTACCCCTGAGGTGAATGGGTGGCGGCGCGGCTTTTGGCTTGTTGTTGCGGTGCAGTGGGCTGGTATGGGCCCTAGGCCGATGCAAGTCGTCAGGCCATCCAGCTCTGAGTGTCGTGGACGACAGGACCGGGGCGCTCTGGCGTAAGTCGGTCTCCTCTAGCTATGGTACACTGCCGTCAGCAAATGCCCCGCGAGTGCTCGAAGTTCCAGTTGGGTGAAAGGCCGACACGAAGCTGGTGGCCTTGTAGGGACTCTGCGGGGCTATTTAACGTCCGTCGCCCTGTGCTTTATAGGTGGTGTGACGTTGCGCGGAGGCGTTGTTTAGGCCTTGTTTTACACGCAAGAGGCGAAGCTGTATCTGGGCGTTTCTAGTAGGAGCTAGTCTTAGAGTATAGAGCTCATGAAACGTGATGAGTTAAACCTGTACAGCATGCCGCTCGCGTGCGTCGTGAAGCTTCATGGTCTGACTGTTATCGTGTTCTGGAGGAGCCCTGGGTCATTCGCCGCATACCTACTCCGACCGCAACCTAAACTCCCCATTGTCGGCGACGGGGGCTGTCATGCGGCTTGTACGAGTACACGAATGTAGCCACTTGGTACACACTGTCCTTGGGTCCCGATCTCCGAACCCGAGAGAACGGACGAACCCCTCTAGAGGTGGTGGACAAGCCAGTGTGGGAGCCTTGTGACGTGTTGGCGTTTGAATGGACGTCGCGGGTCGCCGTTTTTTGGCGGTATCAGGCTGCTCTCCGTCTTGGCTAGGTTCGCGCGAGGCGGACCTTTACACTACATAGAGCACAGGAGACTTCATCTTTTACATTCGGTAGCAGTTTGAACCGGGATACTATCTCCTCTACTCCCGTAAGATGGAGTCAGATCGGAAGCGCATTCACTCATTTCGATCTTGCAGGGCCAAGCAACCGAAAACTGCCTCAATCAGGAATGGCTTCTCTCTTATGATCGGGAGGAAGAGCAAAAAGGGCGCGTGGGTAATATTAATAGCACAGGGTACAGGCCATCTCCCGGCTCCTCCATCGGGAAGGTGAACTGTGCAAAACGAACCAGGTTTCCCACTTGCAGGGAATAACTAAGGCCGGCCGGGACGAAAGTGCATCCTTATATCAATATTCAATTAATATAAGCAAACGGTGTACACTATAAAAACCAGAATAGTTGCCTTACGGCTCACGGACGGGGCGAGACGGTACGCGGTCCCCTATGGTAGAGGGCATGCGCTGAGGGGCGTCCTCTGCTTTAACGACTTGGCGGTGTTGGGACTGACAGCGGCACGAGGGCGGCAGCAAAGGGAGGTGCGGTCATAACAACAGCGGACCAACGAAGTTGTGGAAGTTGTAAAGTCCAACGCGAAGCATTATTGTCAGGAGTGTTCTGTCAAATAATATTACCTAGGTAGTGTACAACATGCTCAAAGTCGGAGCAGGTGACCTAGGGCGGGAGTGCCAGCTTGACTGATGGCGGAATTTACGAGTACAAGATCCCCTCTTCTGTGGCTCCGCGACCGCTTCGCGTGGAATGGACCGATCTGGTTGACTGGTTCGCTGATGAGCTTATTCCCAATAAGGGAGATATTGGCCTAGTAATTGGCCCTGTACCATTTCGTTGTATCGCCCTTGGGAATTGTGATTTGCTCGATTGCATGCATAAGGATCCGCCTTATATATGTGAACAGGGCAATAATGATACGGGATGCCGTCCCGGCAGAAGGGCCGCTATGAGTGATTGGCCTGCATAGAATGTTGAGTATTACTTGCTTTCATACTTCGTAGATTGATGCCAAATGTTGGAATGCTGCCTTGGCCTGGGTTCGCTATCTGTTGGTTGTCATGACATGATGGAGGGTATGATCGGTCTCCCTTGCTTGGTTCAGTTGAGTACCCTTCGTCCCTTGCTTCGTTTTCACATCGTGTAAGAGTGTGTACGTTGTACACGTGTAGGACGGCCCGTAACTGTATGAGTGGGAGGGGAGATTAACTTGTCAGCTGGTGCTTGCAATATTGTCCCTTAGCTCGAGATCAGACTGTCGATCCCGACGCGCTGAACTTCCTCACGGGGGGACGGGACACCGGCACAGAGGGACGGTGGAAGCCGCCGCCCAAAGAGTGCGCTCTATCAATACTCCGGAGGTGTGAATGTTTCTTGTCCCTGATCAGCGGTCACCTCTCCGCCGTTCTAGCTAGGTCTTTCGGAGGGTTCTGCAAGGAGAAAACACAAAGTTTATCTCCCGCTAGCGAACCATGGTTATTCCCTTCAGTGGGGTTCCTTTGTCTTTGGTCGGGCTCCCGATTCATTTCGGTTTTCGGATATTTGGACGCATCGCGGATATTTCGATCGGTTGCTTTTTCTTCCTTTTCTCTCTTTCCCTCTAATTATTCCCCTGCCGTCACTTGGCATCAATAACCTCCGTGCACAACGGAGAGTGCAATATTGGTGCGGAGCAGGGCATAAGTAACGGGCCCCTCATGCCCCGAACGGTAGTGTCGAGACCATTGATGACGCCTGGGCCAGGCTGTTCCTGGCGGTGGCTCTTGGCCTTCTTCGCCCGTTCCGCGCTATTTGCAAGGGGCATTGGCATGGGCAGACCAAGAGCGTCTGGGGTGGCCCAGGATCATACTTGACGTAGTATTATTGCTAGCGCAATGCACCCTCACGGCGGCACCTGCATCCTCGTCTGACGCACCAAGAGGATAGGACATCCATTCCCAGCTTGTATCCGCAGTGTACATATCAACCTGAATTACACCATTGCGCCTGTACATATCTGTGCTTAATAGTGCAGACGTGGATACACTACATCAAATGCTCCCCAACACTGTACTCCATAGAGGATTTGACTGCACGGATTGGCTGCGGAATGAGACTGTCATCAATGTTAATTTGATAATACCTTTATCGAACCGACTGCTCCCAGGCACGTAACATCCATACACCTTTAACGAACTGGCGGTAAGGTGGAATAGTCACTGAGTGGGGGAGCAGTACACTGCAGTACCCTTGGTAGCGTAGGTACGAGTGCACTATTTTCTTCGACCATTTGCGATTTGATGCCCATAGCCCCTTCTGGCGGACGCCACTGCAGCACTAGTGCTTTCCCCACCAGGATCATTGATCGATACGAACCGTCTAACACACGGAGGAAACAACGACCCTGGCTCGCGGAGGTCGCTTGGCTTCCTCTTCGCTCCTATCACCACCCCCTTTTGTTGGCCCTGGTCTCATTTCTCAGTCCATGCCCTCTGGGGAATTCCACAACGTGGAACGCTTCTCCGGAGTGTGCGAAAGTAGTGTATTCTCTTTTCTTCACCTCGCTTCTTCTCCAACTAATCATCGGTGCTTTGCTTCCTATTCGGAGGCAGATCCTGGGGCTTCTTTATGAACAGGGAACCAGGAATGCAACGTGCGCCGACCTCGACTCATAATCCAGAAACGCCATTGATGTTTTGACGACCCGCCAACATCGAACACGACGCTTTCCTTGCCCTGCTTGATGATTGATGCTCCTTAACTGATCTCACCCAATAACTCGACGATCTTCACGACAAGTCGCGCAAGGACTTACACACACTTCCGAGCGGCCTCGATACAGCGGAGTCATACTGTTCACTTGATTCTGCCCGCCTGTCTTGGTTCTTACCGGAGCTCGCGGCTTATAGCCCAGCTCGCCTGGACTTTTTGCTGCTCTTTCCTAGGATGAAGTCAGGTTCCTGACGAGAGCTCAGAGGGCGACTTATAACTCAAGTTATACCAGGTCTGAGGAGACCCTCGCGCTGGCCGCCTGCCACGACAACCCTTTCGAAAGTTACCAATCGATCGCGATCCACCATAACTCCTCTGCAGGCTGCTCGCAACTCCGGAGACACCGGTGTGATTACACGACAGCTGTGCCTTAAAGCGTGGAGGAAGTGGTCCATACACAAGCTAGGACCGGTAGTACACTGCAAGCCGTCCTTGCTGGTCCTTAAACTCCCACCGAGCCGGATTCCACGACACCTGCAAGCGCCCATCTGCCGTCCCTCCGAAAACCCCTATCGAATGGAAAGCGTATCTGCGAGGGAGCGAGTGACACGAACGCCATATCAATAGAAGAGGTTCAGGTTTCTGAACAAAACCTGTCGAGGCCTCGACATGATGGCTACTACCCAGCTTCCCCCAATGTCCCTCGACAGCTTCGAGGACGGCCTCCCCATCCTCCTGATTCCGCCCTCGGACGACAATCCACGGTCTTCAGCAGCGCGACTTACACGACCTCCAGACTTCAACATGCAACTAGGACGGAAAAGCCGGAAACCCGAGTCACCTGCACACCCACATCCCATCCCGTCCATGCAGGATGCCTTCAATGAGTCGCTCGTAGAAGCCACCAAGGGGACCCAGGTCAGCAAACCTAAACTCCGCGAGCATGACGCTAAAACGCGCCGTGACAAACTTATCGCTCAAGGAAGGGACGAAGACGCGCCTGCTGTGCGCTGGAGGTACCGCCCGGGCCAGCAGCAACATGAATTATTCAAGTTGATGGCTCAGATCTCCTTCGGGATGCATTTGCTTTTAAGAGGCATGGCTAATAGCGACGACCAAGTCGTAACCATTATCCAAGGCCACATTGACGAAGTTGACGAGTTCCTCGAGGTGGCACTGGAGGACCTGGAGCATGCCATTTCCGATCTTACCGAGCGAATACAATACCTACGTATTCCTCTAGAACACCCTGACGTCTTTGAGAAAGTACTCGAAGACCGGAATTACCGCGCTGAGCTGGTTAAGAACAATGAAGTCATCGATCATCTTGTGGAGCGAACTTCAGTCCTCTTGGAGCAGTATGAAAAGGACTTCGAAGAGGGTCTCCGGTCAACTAGCGCCTTCATCACGTATCTCGCTGACCAGAGAGATGGCGAAAGAAGGTTGACTCGCCCAGACGTGGCTGACATCTATGATGCCATGAAGGGCAATACCGACGGATGGGAGAAGGCGTTCATGGATCTTCAGCAGAAGGCAAAGAATATGAACGAGCTGATAACGGAGCTTTCAACGATGATAGCTGAAATGGAGCGGATGGCTGGAGAAGTCAGCAGGCGAACCTGGGTAAGTTTCGCGGTATAAGACCGTCACCTCTTTCTGGCTTTGTTCTTATGTTTATTGTGACCACAGGCCAAAATCGAGCCCTTCACGGTCCCCAGATCGGACAGTGTCAGGGGCAGCCAGACATCGCCATCATCAAGCTCGCCGCCTTCCATCATCTCGAGTAGGAGCCCCGCCTCATCCTTCAGCATTCGGGACTCGGTATCTACCATCCAAGGGCCTATTATCCCCTTGGCTCGGCTGACCATCACGGGCCTGCTGCCCCCGCCTCTGGAGAACCCCTTTGAGGACCCCGGGTTGTCTCCTATCGCCGATAAAGAGTCCGTTCGGGGGTCGCCCATTGGCAGCCAACCTCCGGCCGAACAAGTGCAGCCTGAAGCACAACTCGACGACCAAACGGAAGACCTTCCCAGTGTCTACTCCGAGGGCGCTAACGAGCAACGTGAAACCATACTTACAGTGAACGAGGACAAACTTCAGGCAGCAAACAATCGCGAGTCGGTATACCTGCTTCAACCAATGACCTACACCCCAAGACTTCCCGAACCCCTCCCATCTCCCATGGTCAAGGATTACACACCGCCGGTTATTGAGGCCCCCAGTGAAAAGCGCCCTATCCATCACCCTGCCTCCATTCCGGATCTTCCCAAGCGATCGTCACTTCGTCAGAGGGTCTCGCTCAAGGGCAATCCCCCGGAGTCCATCCATATCCCGCCGCCCAGCGCACTACACCTATTCCCCCCGGCTCGGCCTTTGTCCAAGGCGCAGGGTCCCCCGGACTCGGCGTATGTCTCAGACCTCGACCCGCCGAACCGTGGCAGTTGCTCCACAGCCGACTTCCCCCTCCCACCTCCACGCAACCGTACGATGCCCTCTCCACGCTCGGACGTGCAGGTATACCACCCAGTTCAGGCGTCACCACATTCGCCACTTCAGCAGCGGCCGCACACGTCACACACAGCATACAAGCCGGCACACACGCCCTCAACGCCCAACTCAACTTACTACCCGCACCACCAACGCAACGCCCCATCGCGACTTGGCGGAGCGAGCACCTTGAGCAAGGTGACGACCATGACCTACGACTCGAGTATGACTCGGGGCGGGGACGGGGAGAGAAAGCTGAAAAAGAAGAGGAGTGCGTTCGGATGGCTGAAGAAGGCCTTCTCGTTGGATGAGGAAGAGAAGGCTGCCTTTGAGGCGAGGAGGCAGACACAGGAAGAACGCAATCCGTATCACGAAGCGCGGAGTACAAAGTACCTCGACGGAAGGAGAGTGAAGTCTCCGCAGCAGCGGTACTGACATAGTCATGTCACCGCGGGCTCGAGATGACAGGCCACATACGAACAATCCACCTACAAACTCGTGGTTTGGGCTTCCGCTATCGTGCGATTCCTGGACGCCGCGGTTAACCGTTTCTATGCCGCCTCTGTTGGTTTTTTTTTTTTTTTTTTTTTCATATGTTCTTTCATCCCCAAACATCAGCGCCGGAGTTTTCAAAGCGTTCTCGTTCGTCTTTTCGGCACTTATTGTGCTCTTGGCGGTGTATTCAGGTTCTATCTAATCATGGCTTCGTCGAGCGGCCGACTAACCATTGTCCCCAAGTTTGAGCAGTCATCTTTCCAGGACCTGCGCGCTAAGACCTCACTTGGCCCATCTGCAACCTGGATATGACGTGCTGAGGATCATCTGCTCAACTCGGCTGGTTCTGGAGCAAGGCCCCGTGAGCGGGCGTTGACTGACATTCCAAGCCGGCAACATATAAACCTGTTTCCTGCTTTGCTTCTCGATGGGCATGGAGTTTTGTCTAGCGTATATAGCTGTTTATGTATTTCCTTCCTCCTTGTTTTTACATACTCGCGAAGATTTCTGTCGATCTATAATGTACAATAGAGATATGAGCGTGTGGATATCCTTTTCTTGTCTTGCTTCTTTCAACGCGTGGGTGTCTCAGGAGTACTACGACTAAACATAGTAGAGGGAAAGGAGAACAGTGTTCAGGTTCGTCGGCCGAGAGGCTTGGGGCCGTACAAGTACTGTCAAATATCCCACAAATTGAGCTTCAATGTAGCTTTTAGACGGGCTCAACGGAGCTGGTGTCTGGGGCAATACTTTCGTGCTAGACTGCGCCTATGGACCTGGCTCCCATGATCTCGGATTTTCATGGTTGAGGAAAGATATGGTTCCGC
>JAXQGT010000383.1:0-12404 GCA_037040375.1 Basipetospora sp. M8501
CACAAAAAGAATTAGAAATCTTAGAATCCGTCTCTAAAGGAAGTAGCAATAAACAAATTGCTGATGAACTGTACATGGCGAAGTCGAAGTCCTCAACTGGGATGAGGTCGTTCGAAATTTGTTAACAGCTGCAGCTGACGGGAGGTGCCGCTTGGTGCCAGGTGCAAGCGCCTAAATCAACCGCCCCCACCAAATTTTCTTAAACTTTCGAGAGTCGTCGCATCTCGTCCTTTTTGCGCTGCTCCGCCGCCTCCTCCCATCAAGCAAGACCACCCTTAACCTCAGCCGCCAAGATGGTGAGGAAACTCAAGTATCACGAGCAGAAGCTGCTCAAGAAGGTCGACTTTGTCACATACAAGAAGAACGAGCATCGGGATGCCGAAGTCATCCGGCGGTACATGATTCAGAAGCCTGAGGACTACCACAAGTACAACAGGCTCTGCGGCGTATGTAGCGACAATGCACTCGCTCCTCTTCCTTACAAGTCGTACTTATCTGCTAACCTCCAAGTTTCGCTTGCCATTCTAGTCCGTCCGCCAACTTGCCCATCGCCTCTCGCTCCTCCCGCCCGACAGCGCCGTCCGCCGCAAGCACGAAGACCTCCTCCTCAACAAGCTCTACGACATGGGTGTCCTTTCGACAAAGTCTAAACTCTCCGCCGTCGAGCACGCCGTGACAGTGTCCTCCTTCGCCCGCCGCCGCCTCCCCGTTGTCATGACCAGGCTGCGCATGGCCGAGACGGTGCAGGCCGCCACCAAGCTCATTGAGCAGGGCCACGTGCGCGTGGGCACGGATACGATCACTGACCCCGCGTACCTGGTAACGAGGAATATGGAAGACTTTGTCACGTGGACCGTGGGGAGCAAGATCAAGAAGACGATTATGAAGTATAGGGATGAACTGGACGATTTTGAGCTGTTATGAGACTAGGGCGATGGGGAGATAAATGACACGGAAGGGCGGCGAAGGGGTGGAAAGTGCAACTTTGCCAAAGGGCATAAGGATTCGGAAATGGCTGCCGTGGCTAATCAAACACGCACCAGACAACTGAGGAGGTTCATGATACCCCAGTCGAGCTGCATGGCCCGCAGGCCGTGTGTGGCGACGTTAAATTAACGCAGGAGACGGGTGAAGAAAGGAAACGACCCGTCGGTCTGCAAGTCGATGAAAGAGCGCGATACAGCACGCAGCAGATCCATTAAATCAGACGGCACTACTCCATCGGTCATGAACGCGCTCATCGAAGGCCATGAAGGACGAAGCGCCGAGAGACATAGGATCGAAGCAGATATCAAGCTTGGCTCACTGACTCCAAGCTAATAAAATAAACCAAACTGCAAACCTTACAATGTGAAATCAATTCTGTCCTCACTCCGTAGCAGGCAGTTTTCTCGTTCCTCGCTATTCGCTCGAGTCACTGCCGACGTATTGACATTGCTCCGATGTCGGGGTTAACCAGAGATCACGGATTTAACAGAAGGGAAATTCCCACTTTGTATGAACCAGCGACCGGTTCCAGGAACGGACCCCACTGAACTCCTCGCGTCACACCGTCTTCCACGAAAACTAATCTGGCCTCGGCGCTCCCGGGAGGATACCGGTCGTAGACACGAAGTGTCCGTTGCTGCAGGGCCCCCAAATTGACGCCGCCCCCTGCCTGTCCCACGCTCGGCAACCCACATCCCGCTCCTCCACCGTCCCGGATCCTCTCGGCCGACCATTAAATCGCTGCTGCCCTGGAACCATGGCTTCCGACGTGTTAGATCCCTTGCCACAGACCCCGGCGCCACATGGCCAGGCGGCCCAGTCCCCGTCCTCACAGGCGCAACCGGCGCACAAGAACTACCGCGGCTTCGTCGGCGGCGTATTCTCCGGCATAGCCAAGCTCGCAGTCGGCCACCCCTTCGATACCGTCAAGGTGCGCCTTCAGACCACGTCGAGCGCCCGCTTCCGGGGGCCCCTCGAGTGCGTCCTCCAGACCGTCCGCAACGAGGGCTTCTTCGCCCTGTACAAGGGCGCCACGCCGCCCCTCGTCGGCTGGATGTTCATGGACTCCGTTATGCTCGGCTCGCTCACCGTCTACCGCCGCCTCCTCGCCGACACCGCCTTCAAGACCTACGCCGACAGGGCCGCGCTGTCCCTTGCCTCCGACTCCGATGCTGCCGCCGCGAAGAGCCGGGGACGGTCCGCGAACGCCTCGGTACATCTACCCTGGTACGGGCACGGCATGGCGGGCATCATGGCCGGCGCCACCGTGAGCTTCATTGCTGCTCCCGTCGAGCACATCAAGGCCCGCCTGCAGATCCAGTACGCCGCCTCCAAGGCCGACCGCCTCTACAAGGGCCCGATTGACTGCCTCCACAAGATATACGCCCACCACGGCGTGCGCGGCGTGTACCGCGGGCTCGCCGCCACCCTGCTCTTCCGCGCCTTCTTCTTCTGCTGGTGGGGCAGCTACGACGTCCTCACCCGCCTGTTCCAGGAGCGCACGAGCCTGTCCGCGCCGGCCATCAACTTGTGGGCGGGGGGTTTGAGCGCCCAGGTCTTCTGGCTGACCAGCTACCCTTCCGACGTGGTGAAGCAGAGGATCATGACGGACCCGCTGGGCGGCGGGCTCGGTGACGGGACGAGGAGGTTTCCTCGGTGGGCGGACGCCGCGAGGGCCGTGTACAGGGAGGGCGGGGCGATGGGGTTCTGGAGGGGTTTCCTACCCTGTTTCCTGAGGGCGTTCCCGGCGAATGCCATGGCGCTTGTCGCGTTCGAGGGGGTGATGAGGGTACTGCCCGAATAGAGCGAGCCATTCGTGTTCTTCTACACCATTTCACATACGCGCCTCGCATAGAGCATTGGCCTACATGTACAAAAAGCATCAAATAGCTTTGATACCCCCGTGTCACATTCTAGCGAACAGTACTAGCATATATCCGATATTTTCATAAGATACGAGAAGGTGATCACGGTGAACGGTGTACGAGGCAAAAGAGAAGAAAAGAGAAGTTCCGGAGTCTCAAGAGGGCCAAATACTGGCGGTGGTATCATTCGAACTTTTAGATATGGCGCCAACCCAGCCGAATAGGATATAAGCAGGTGCGCCGAGTTTCCCCCGTCTATTCACCCACCCCTATCCTGTTCTTGAAATGTCCCCCCCGGAAAATGACCCGGAAAAAAAAGGAAAGTAGCACCAGAGAGATGACGTGCTTACTCCTCATCCTCCTCCTCGGCGTCGTTAACGACGTTGAAGAACTTGAGCTCGTACACACCCTTGGAGGTGGAAACGACGCGGAGCCAGTCACGAAGCTGGTTCTTCTTGAGGAACTTCTTGGTCCTGTTTTCGTTTTGCGCGGAAATAGTCAGCCACATGTTTAGAGGGGAGGAGATTTCTCCTCGCAAAAAAAAAAAAAAAAAAAAGGTCGGGAGAGAATTGCGGGATTGGAACCGGGGGTGGGGAGTAACGTACAGGTACTTGAGGTAGCGGCCGGAGAGGTCGTTGTGAGCGATGATCTCGACCTTGCCATCGCCCTGCTGGCGGACGACAATGGTGTCGCCGAGGTTACCGACGCGGCCCTCGACCTTGATCCTCTCCTGAAGGAACTTGGTGAACGCGCTGACGTCGAAAATCTTGTCGCTGGCGGGCTGAGAGGCGTTGATGACGAACTGGAAGAGAAGGGTTACTATGCTGCTCTCTGCAACACCCCGCCGGTTCTATCCCCTTTTCTTCCTTCACCATTGCGATGGCCTTTGAGGGGGGCGTGATTGCTTACCTTCTTCGTCGTCTTGGCGGCCTTGCCGGTCTTCTTCTGCAGATTTCACAATATAACCTTAGCCTACTGTTTCACGGCATAGTCGCCAGAACCAAAAACCCCTCCCCACCCGGCGTCAACCCATGTTCCGGCCCTCTTCCGACTCCAGAATCGCTCAACCGGTAGCGAACCCCCCGAGAGATATTCCACCCTCGAGTGATTCCGGGAGCATCGATGGAAGTTCGCAAGGGAGAGCATCCGAAACATCGAGGCTTCTGCGCGAGGGAGACGAGGTCTGTAGGGAGGAGGCGACACGGCCCAACAGCAAAGCGATTGGCCTTGTTTTCAGGTACATACAGTCTGAGGAGCCATTGTGAGAGGTAGAGGAGTGCTCTGGTGTTTTTCTCGTCGAAAAGTGTGAGGGATGGATAAGAACGCAAAGAAGTCGAATCCTGCGCCTGGGTGTGGAAGGTTTTTGTGGGTGGGATGGAAAAAGGACTGGGTTGGTTGCTGAGCTTTCGGGAAATCTTTTTTTTTGAAGCTTTGCGAATTCTGGGCGTGAAATGGTTTAGGGCATTGGTGGGGTTAAGTGGTCCGTGCACCTCTCTTCCAGTCTGCCCATGACCTCCAAGTTGCATACCTCCGTTCCTTTATATATATACACCGTCTAAGTAAGCACAAACATCGCCAGTTATCGTCTTATCAACTGTAGGGTTTCAACATGATTGCTTGAGACGACGAGGTTCCAGTCGTGCGACGGGATTTGTAAACCTGCCAGTCTTGATATAACGGAATATCTTATCTTTGGCAGCACATTCATGAAGAGTGGATGTCCAACTATATTCTGGGACGACGGCCGGCCCAATACTTACGGCATGAAAAGGGAAGAATGGAGTCAGTTGTCTCCCCGTATCTCTGTATTCAGTGGTGCATATAACTCAAGTGTCCGCGCTGTATAGCAACTTCTCTACAGAAGACTCTGGTATGTATGCCTCAAGAACAATAGCGATCCGCCAATCCCTTCCGTTTGCGCCAGTATAAGTAGTAGTATGACACTACATCAAGTGTAATCCAGGTATGTAAGAACAAATATACAATATGTCTGATAAGTCCATAATTCAGACCACCCTCCTGGCCATTTGACGCAGCAAACGCCATTCGCGTCGAACAGCAGTAGACAGACAGTAGGAAATTCTACCCGTAATGGGCAAGTATAGAATAGCAGTGAGAATGAAAGGAAGAACCAGATTTGATGGTTGACATCAGGGACATGCAGACATCGGCAGTCCCGTGTTCTGGGTCAATCGGGTGGTAATAGGGAACTGTGGCCCCGTCTAAAGCAGTGGGTGTGCGCCGATTCTATGTGCGCCCCAAAGTTTCCAAATATCCTATTTGAACATTGGTAGAGGATATATCCAGTTGAATTTGTGCGATCGCGGGTTTGTATGCTAGGCGTGGCAGAATATTCGAGAAGCAGGTTATTGAGAGCATTCCAGGACATAGAAAAGGGCCAGTGCGTCCTGTGTAGGGCGCATCTCTTGACGTGGGACTATCCGGTCTAGCAAGGGAACTGACAATTTGTGTCATCCGAGGCCGCAAGGACTGACAGCCCCGCGAATCAGGAGTCGACGAGCTAGCTCATGGTCGGGTGTTGTACATGGGGAGGCGCCATCATGGGCTCGATTCCTCCCATCGGCTCGCCATGTATCGGTTGCACAGGCACAGGCGCCAGTCCTGGCTGCACCGGCATCGGCACCACCATGGCGTCTGAGATTGCAACCGGTGTCGCTAGGCCCTCCGGCGGTGGCGGGCCAGGGATCATGGCATGGGTCTGGTCCGGCGACGGCGCGACGATGCTACCAGGCCCTTGGACAGGTGTTACTAGGCTGGGGTGGGCGAGCGACGGCGAAGGCCCGCTACCCATACTGGAGAAACTCGTGTTCGGTTGGATCGGCTGGGAGTTGAACAGCTCGCGGTAGAGGCCCTCAAGCACCTGCCTGTCAAACTCAAGCGCACTCTTTGGCGGGCCCACTATGCCGAGGAATGCGATGGTCTTGAGATATAGATCCTTCAGTTTCGCCTCGTGGATTTCGCGACAAAGGAACGGGTCACGGTAGCAGGCGGACAGCACGACCAGATTCCCCCATTGTCTAGAGCTGGTTAGTCCAGGTCTCTTGCACTAATAAAGCAGCAACTCCACAAAAGAGGGAGTCGGGTGACCAAAGGCTTGTTTACTTACGCATGTGCCGTGCCGAAAACGTTGGTGATGATAGGGCGTTTGTCTCCAAGTCCGTGGAACGCCTGGGTACTTTCAATGAGGGCCCGAATCCCCTTCCTGGCATGCTCCCAAACCTCACGCGGTAGGGATTCGACTTGCTGTTTCACATGCAGCGGGAGCTGCTCGTAAGTAGGCTCAGGCGCCTGAGAGGAGATGCCAGCAGCGCGCCTCGTGTTGTAAGAAAGCTCGAGGATTTGCTTGATGCAGGGCCGATAGGTGATGACCTGAGAGCCCCAGTACTTCGCGCGGAGCCGGGCTGATAAGATATCAGAGGCCGGCGGGTCATCAGGACTGAAGTGAAAACTCTTAGCCACCCATGACATGTTTGCCACTCGCGCTTGCGCGGCATCGACTTCGGCGAGGTCGACAGCTGCGTCTTCCGTGCCGTAGAATAGCCGATGAATCTGGTTTAGATGCTTGCGAAGATACAGCTGCCCCGCGTAGCTCTCGAGTACTCGATCCTGGAGGATTTCGGATGTCGCGTCTTGTTCTTGCCAGGCGGTCATGTTTGGCCATGGCAGGTTTTCTTCTTGGGCTAGGATGCCGGATTGATGGAGAGGGATTTCGGCCACAATATCACTGCAGGCAAGTTTGTTAGCACGCATTTGTCCTGCGCAATCCGCGCCTTTAGTGGACAACGGGAAGCGGATTGCGGGTGAGCGCAACATGAAGACTGAGAGCAAAGATTGACGAACCTCTCAAGCTGCAGGCATGTCCAAAACGCGAGGAGAAGCTGATTATCGCGGATCCGCGAAATTCGAGTCGTAGTGCCCAGTAGGATAGACAACCGAGTTAAGCTCCTAGCGATACCATGTCAGTCTGAGCGACGTCTCGAGAAAACACCCTCGTCCGGGTTGTGCAATAGGATAATGGGTAATTCCTGATCCGCAACTTACGGTCTCATGATATTCATCAAGACCTTGCAGGCATGAGATATGTAACCATGGCTCTCGATCACCCGTCCAAGCTGTCCATGGAATAGACCGGCAAAGAGATTGGCATAAACATGATTCATCGTGTTTCCACCGAGTTGGTTGCCAATGATGTCTGTCGCCAGAGCATGATACTCCAAGCCAGGAACCACCTCGTAGTTGCGCAAGGCTTTGCCACTCCGGTTTCCCTGAAAAGATGGCCGTCGCATCATGGGAGTTCTGTCGGCCTCGCCGGGAGACACCATAGGTGTGTACGATTCGGGTGATGAGGGCTGTCCCGGGGAGGATGGATAGCCGTTCTTAAAATTTTGGGTCGCGCGGGGAGGCTCGCTGTCGTGGACAATGTCCGGGACGTAGTCTCGAAATAGGCAAACCTTTCCCAGAGCCAACACTGTCAAAATAACCGCATTCTGGATCGTCCTTGCTGGTCTCCCGATACGATGTTGCATTTGGGGTGTATCCGGACCCTCGGCAACTGGTGAGCGTTTCCTTTTGCTTCCCGTGAGCTCGGCCACGGGCGGCTGGGGGGAGGACTGCACGAATGTTGCCGTCGGCGCGGGGTTGAAGGGCATCGACGGGGGTTTTGGAAGAGCGTTGAGGAAATTCTTAACCATGGCATGAAGATCCTTGGGAAGGATGATCGGGTGCATGATTAGGATATTTTCTTCGAAACTCTTCACGTAATGCCACACTTTCGCCTCAGTGAAATCGGGCATGCCGCTGGGGGTCAAAACAGTTGCCCTCGAACTCGTGCTCGAGTAGTCGGAGACGTTCACGGGACTGAACCCGCCGATGTATCCAAACGCATCGCCTGGTGTTGGAGAGCTCATGTCGCTCGTATCCTCAAGGGTGTCGAGGGTGCCGTGTTCGGTCCACGAATCCTTCTCCCTTGAGATACGATCTCGGCCTTCTCCTCGACCGTACACTCGCAGTACCCCACGCTCCTCCTCTAAACGAATCGGAAACTCGGACGGCCATCGGAACTTCTCGCGCTCCATGACCTTTCCAACCATCTCTTCGATACAAGGCCAACGTAGCAGGTGTCCTGCACCAGTTGTGTGGTTGGCGGGGATTGAAGGCTCGCCAGGAGCAACCGGCGGCCCAGGCTCAGCCTCCAACTCTTCGTCCGGCATGTCGTACTGAACAGGCAACGGCGGCTCGATGTATTCGGGTTCCCGCGGGATATCAAGGGGAAACTGGGTGGGTTGGGGCACAGGCTTGATGTCTTCGGTCGACCCTTCGCTCTCGTTCTTCAGGTTAAGTTGCGGACACAGCTGAGAGAGATTCCTCTCTATCCGAGAGAACCTCCCATTGACTTCAGATACCAACTCTGACATGGTTTTATGCATGGCGTTCATGGCTTCTAAGAGCTCTACGTGAGTCTTGTCGGTGCTGCAACGGGGGCATGTTTAGTACTCAGCCGCTCCTCCAGTCTTCGAGAGAACAAACATTGCAAAGAGGCGACTTACGCTTTAGGTACGGGTTCCCGGTACTTGCATTCAACGTTTTTCTCCCTACAGTTTTTGCACGGTTTTGTCTCGTCGCATTTGGCCTTGAGGGCACGACAGCTGTCACACGCCTGGTAAAAAAGTAGACATGAGCACTTCCGCTGTCCTGTTCTCTGTGGCTATGCAAGGACACTTTCGGACCATACCTGGGACGCTCGCGTAGCTTTGCGCTTCGCCGCTGTCGTATACTGGACATTGTAGTAGGGTTCGCTGGGATAGGCAGGCTCGTAGGGAGGGTGCTGGTGCGCGGCGGGGCCGGGTGGAGGATAGCTGGGGTGCCTCCCATAACCACCCGGTGTAGTGGGCGCCGGAGGGCCTGCGTCGTAACTCATATGTCGCCTCGGCTCCTCCCCATAAGCAGGAGGCGCTGGGCCTGCCGTCGATTGCTGTGGGAGTGGCGGTGGTGGGTGAGGTCCGGAATTCATAGGCAGCGGTGGGTTTCCCGGATGGCTCTCTTGGGGGATGTTGCTCGTCGACGGAGGCCTTGATGTCGCAGCGTGATCCTCGGCAGGGTCTCTTTTCACCAGAGGGTCTCTGGGAGGGTAAGGGCTATGAAAGGCAGGTGGACCATGGGGGCCTTGTGACTGAGGCGGGGCGTGGGAGGGAGGGGGAGGATGAGCTGGTGAAGGTGGTTGCTGTCGATAGTCCTGCATTGGTGTGTATGGCTCTTGCTCATGATGTCGGCGGTCGTCGGGATGCTGTGGATGTTGACCAGGCCTTGGAGGATGGTGAGGGGAGACCTGTGCAGGGGGTTGAGGTGGAGGATGAGGATGGGGTTCAGCACTGCGGGGAGGGTAGTGGGATTGATATGGACCCGGCTGGGTGGGATGGGCGCCTGACGGGAGAGGTGGAGGAGGTGTGGGATGAGTATGGGGATGGGAATGGGGATGGGGTAAGGATACACTCCCATGTGGCGTGCCTGATGCCCAGGAACTGTTCATCGAGAGCCGGGGCCGTTTGTTTGAATCGGCCGTCCCCAGGTCCATGGTTGAGAATGTAGCCCGAGGTGTACAAGGTTGTATGTACACCGTACATTCATACAAGGAGTGGGAAAAGTTTGATAAATGGACTCGGGATGGATAAATTATACGAGCGATAGGGCAATATGAAGCCGCGAGCTCATGAAGGGGTGGGACCGGTCAAGCAAGGACCACAAGTCTTTCGTCCATGCGTGAGTGCTTGGGCAGTTGAACAAGGAGAAATGTAGAAAGCGGATACAAGTGATCAAGCAGGGGCCTGAAGGAGTAGCATCAAGGGAAGGCGGAGAGGGTGCTTCGAGAAGGAGGCAGGTAGGGGAAGGGAAGAAAGGCCACCGAACAGAGGTGGAATAAAGTGGTGATGAAAAAGAGAAGAGACTACCCGTTGATGGGGAAGATGCAACTAGTTGAGGGCGAGGAGAGGAGGGAGAGGGAGAGAGAGAGAGAGAGACAAGGCCGGAGAACGGACTGGTAGTCGCGTCGAGTATTGAACGGAAAGGGAAAGAGCTACTGGACCCTAGACAAGGTCCCAATTGAGAGGCGCGAGCACTGGTGAAGCCCTTCGCTTGGTTTCAAGAGGCGCGACGAGTGCCTTGAGGGTGAAGACCGGGAATCGTCGACACCAGATGCACGCTCAGTGACACGGGAGTGGAGCCTCTTGAAGATCAATGATGAGTAAGAGGCGAGAGAAGGGGGGCGTCGGCAGAGACGGAAGCGCGACGTGAGGTGGAGTGGAGGGTGGGGGAGTAGCAAAACGGTCAGTTGGTGTCTGCCACGAGGTTGGGCAGAACGGGAAAAAAATAAAATAGTGCAAAATAAAAGATTGATCGATACGGAGGCGGCCTTTTAGTGCAATTCGAAAAGATCAGCTACTCTCGCCAAATGTCCCCGCGCTGCAAATATCCGCTTTGCACATGCGAGGCTGCGATGGGCAAGCGGCGGGAGATGACAAGAAAGTTGGGCACGAAATGGGAAGAAGAAAAATGACCGGCTGAGAGAAGGATGGCTTGCGCCGGAAAGTTGAGCGATTGGGCGGTTCGAATGGAGACGGTCGGCAGCAAATGAGCTCCCAAACTGGGATCTTTCTCTCATACCCTTACCGCAGACAGTGTACATGTACAAGGGGCCGCAGGTTTGGTTTGCTGCTGCTCGAGAGGGTCTGTCTGCTGATGGTGACAGGAGGTGAGGTGAGGAAAAGGATTTGATGGCATCAAAACGGGTCGAGGACGTGCGGAGGAGATCCATCAAAGGCCAAGACGGATCCTGGCTGACCTAGTCCAACAGGGTGGTGGTCATACCAAGCACCATCAAGCGAGCATCAACCAAACCCAGGTAACCCACCCTTGCGCATAGTGTATGCCCAAACAAGCCAGTGTGACCAGGGTTGCTTCTGTTGGTAATCGCATCAAATCAAACCAACTTCCATAATAACTCGACACTCGACCACGAATGATCAGTGATACCCACTCTCGCGCACCTTCACGCCCTGGAACGTGGACTGAACTAACCAGGCCTCACCTGTGCTGTATTATGGCAAGGGCGAAGGGGTGACCAATGATCACTTCACACTTCACAAGTGCGTGTGTTGACTACGAAGAAGCAGGATTGTGCAAGGTACTTCGGATGATGAACGACCCAGGTGTGGGGGCATACATTAAGCAAGTCCAATGTACGTACGCCTACCTACGTACATATGGACAATGATGTTGCAGCGTAAAATACCCTGCCGTTGACTTTAATACTGAGATGGGCTCCATAATCGCGCGGATCAATCTGTGTTGACCCCCATCTCCATCAACGATCCGCCATTCAATAGAACTTATTAGGGGGCAAGTACGAAAGGTCTGACCCGGTCGCCAGTGAATGAGAAATTGTGCCGCAAACACTCACGCTACTCATGACACTCACCTTGATTCATTTCGAACTTCATGCTCCGCGCTGTTTGGAAGCACTACCCTTTTACCATATTGATCCTTCAAAGTGCTAAAAGCAAGGTGAGCAAGCTCGATAGCCCAACCCCCAACCCTTGGCGGTAATAAGCATCTTCGGAACCATGGCAGGTTTCCACATCAGTCGGGTCCTGTGGCCCCCTTCCAGTCCACTCTGGTTCACTCTACATTATGAAAGCGTAATTGCTTCAAGTTCGCGTACTGCCGTCACTCCTCGCCCAGCGATCAACGAAACCATCTTTGAGGTGGTTTTACGCATAAGCCAATAGCTTTGGCCGTCTCAGTGCTCTATCTTGTACTCGTACAATCTAGAGTACTCTACGGGGTCGCTAGCGGGCGGACCAGGGGATGAGGATGGGAGGCCAGTGAGATGTACCCTTCTTCGTACGGCTTCACGGGTCCGACTGAAATATGAGGTAGGAGAATACCGAAGGATCGGGATCAATATTCCTCGATCATTGCCCTGCTGCCAAGCTCCCAAAACCCAGACTGCAGGATCCGAGGGCGGAGACCAAGGTCGCATGTCTTCTTTGACGACAAGGATACTGAATGATTGGATATGAGGGACTCGACGATCACATCGTAAACCAATCAAAGGAAGTCTTCCCGGTCCGGGGTCAGAGTATTAACCAAAAAATCCCAGATCCCACCCCACTGATTTCCATAGGCTGAGGTTATGATAATCCTCCGATTTGATAGTAACGACACCTGGTGGGTGCCCACGCTCTCAACTCTGTACTAATAAAGAGTAGTCCAAGGACAGTGGCATTGGCAACACGGTTCCATAACATGATCCACGCTTCATATTGGTTCTCGGCCAGCTATCGGGCACTCTACCGCACGATGTGGATGACAGAAGACCTCAACTGGATTGGGCGGTGATCAAGCCTACTCTTACAGGTGCCACTAAGTAAGGACACACTACTACTGAGCACAACGCAGGGAGGGTGAAATGGGTCTTAATCATGATTGTGAGTGATGTTGGCTAACTTTTGCTTGGTATCAATTGATTATAAATTC
>JAXQGT010000384.1:0-12563 GCA_037040375.1 Basipetospora sp. M8501
TGCTTGCCCAAGACGGCGTAGGTTGCGGCCTCAGAGAGCACACATCCTAGAGACCAGACGTCACTCGTTTGGAGGATCTTCATCGACTTACTTTCCCCGCAAAAGTAATTCGACTTCTCCGGCGCCCCTGTGAAGGTAGCTTTCTGTCAGCCCCCAGCTTGCGCTCGGGAATACATCAAGATTTCCGGAGAGAGATAACCATTAATTATCGGGGAAAAAAAAGGAAAGTTACGTCAACGTACCATAGGTGCGAGATCCTTTATCAGCCTTCGTTTTGGGCTTGTTGATCCTATGGTCGGTGGTGGTCTCACGGCGGATTCGAGCCTCGCCAGGATCACAGAGTTTGAGTCGGCCCTGAACGAAGAGGATGTTTTCAGGCTTTATATCCCCATGCCAACTGCGTGTATAAAGCAACGGATTAGTCTAGGGCCTTTTCTTCGAGTGGGAAGAGAAGACCAAGAACTCCATGTTTGTGCGTTTGGTGATCACTTACGCATAGTACTTGATGTCATCGATCGTGAAGCATTGGATCTCAGCCAACGCGAGGGAAATGTCTCTCAGTTGCGTCCACCACCGCTTAAACTCTCTTTGAAGGTTCGGGGGCTCCTCATCCATCATGACGTGATTCAAGTCGCTGTTGCCAAGTTCCAAGAGGATGCAGTTTGTGGGGGCCGGTCCGACATGCGCAGCCGGGGGCGTCGTCTGCTGCGGGGCGCACCGATATGAGCCAATATACTGGATCATCCCGTCCAGGCCAGAGAGGGCCTTGAGCGCATTCCTCTCCCTATCGAATGCGTAGAACCTGCTCTGAGGAAACTCTTTCATAGCGAAGCGGAAGACCTAGGTGCAATCAAATAGTTAGACTTCATCGTTTGTCCCGACGCTGCGGTCCCTTCCCTACAAGCTTACGTTGGGTCTGGCTTACAGTCTCTGGAGGGAGTTTCTGGTCGTTATTTCACCCTGATCTCACGTCCGCTTTTCGCTTGGCTTTTGAGAGTTTCTCCCTCAGGTCTTTCCCAACGAAGTCCTTGGGCACCTCAATGCGCCAAACGGAGGCTCTATGCTGGGAGGTCGATGGTCTGCGACCTAGAGGCTCTTTGTTGTAGAATGGAATGATGCGGCTACCTGGAACTGCCTCTTCCATCTCCAGGTCGATTTTGAGAGGACACCACGCATACTGTCTTTTCAAGAATTCATCCACACGTGCAACCAGACCAAGGCATTCGCCGTAACCCGATTCCGCCAAGTATGGAACCCTCTCGACGAGAGTATCACGGCTGAGCGGTAGATGAGAGTCCCGGAGACCGCTTTGCCAGAGAAAATTGATATCCTCGGGGCAATCCAGACCCAATAGGATGAAGAACATGACCTTGCAGCATTCCCTGTTAATCTTCGTTACCACTGGGGTTTCGCTCCTCGTTATGTAGGTGGCAGAGGTCCAGATGCGATCAAATTCTGATGTCCAGGGTAGGTTTATATCTTCCATGTGCGGCGGATGGCGATGTCGAAGTTCTTCCGCGAGACTCTCGACCAGGTAGAACGTCCTCCCGCAGTCATCACGACGCTGAAAGCGGGGGAGCAGGTCCCGGTACGCCTTGAGGGCTTCCTTGAACTGACCTTTATACCATTCATAATCCTCGTTAGAGCTACAAGTGCTCGTAGTGGCAAACGTCTCACTTCTTGGGGTCGGATGGGGGTGTCTGGAACCACCTGCTGGGGCAGAGAAGGGATCCGGATGGCTTTGGGATCCCGCGGAATTGTGAGTGTGAGGAGGATCCATCATTAACGGTGCTGAGTTCTTGGGTATGTCCAGAAAGTTCAAGCCAGTTGTCAGTTGTCTGACCAAGACGACTAAGACCGGTATTCACCAGGGTCATCATGTGGTAGTGTTGTTGCTCAAGGGTATTATAGGTTCCTCAAATGAGCTAAGCATGAACGGACGAGAGGTATGGCAGGCCAAGTGGTATTATACAATGGATTGGATCGAATATATCAGTTACTCGAGATAGACGAGGGCCCTTGTCCTCGCGGATCCGATGACTCCCGCAACTTCAAGTTAGGGCCACCAAGGCGGTAACGGCACCAGCTCCCGGACTAATCATATCCAGACAATCTGGCAGGAAAGCAGGCGGCACATCCTCTACCAGAATTATTGGTTTTGGCTGAGGAGATGCATGTACTGATCCGCCGAAGGTACATCACGGAGCATTCCGGCATGGAACATCGTCTCAATGTCTTCTGCCAAGAAGAGACTAAGGCGTACCAGACGGTATCTGTACATTGAACCGAACGCCTTTCATTGCAGCCTACTAGGCGGTCGCCTTGCGCATCAAAATTGTGCCCTCGCCTGCAGCGATCGCGTGCGGACTCGAACGCCTCGTTCCGCCATCAGTGGACCGAATGACCAGTGTGCTCAGCTGGGCCGCTCATATATCTACAGCCCGGTCCGACTCGAGGCCCCTTTCTGTTTTTCCACTTCGCTTCCGCATTTCATCACACATATGTACCGGAGTCCGCCAGCATCCATTGTGCCTTTTACGACACAAGGCTTGCTACAGCGGTCGAATGCGCCCCCCCATCCCCCTCCTAGGCGTCTTTGGCCGGCTCAACACTTTTGATCCTATCAATCAGTCGCATCTTGACGCACCTTTCGACAGGTCTGACACAGGCTCAGCCACTGCCCCGACTCTCGTAGACCATCAACACCAACCATAATGTCCTAGACAATGAGCGAGCCCTTGAGGCGCAGTAACAGCATTCCGGTGGAAATTCCGGCCTATTCACTAGTCTGGAAAGATCTCCGAGAACACCTGGAGCGTCTATTTGAAAATAATAACCTCAAGCTCGCAGAAAGCAAGGTAAGCGAAGCGCATTAGTTGATCTCCGGGAGGGCTATCAACCGCTCGTGGTTTGCATTTGTCGTTCACTTCCAAAGCTGACAGCCTGGGTTGGAAAAGCATCCTATAGGTGATTACTACTTTGTGGATCTTCCGAGAAAGCTCGAAAAGGTCGAGCGATGTCGTCCCCCGCCGTGTTCTGTTTTTCTTTGGGAGCTTACATGTACTGACAAAAGGATATCATTTATTGATGATAGCATGAGTGGGACGACATCTACCATCTTAGCGAGCCGCACACGAACGAGAAGCAACGGACACGAGTAAGAGAGCGGCGGAGGAAGCAACCTGATCCACCGCCTGGTTGAGGAGGCGAACCGAGAAAGGCGACCAAGTGTGTGGCCGCCATGGACAGCAGCTTGGCGGGCTGGGGAGGGGGCCGCTACGTGCGCTAGGTGTGGTGGTACCGGGCCGTCCAGTTTACACATGTGCACATGAAGATACCAGGTTGATTAAGCTTGAGTTTATGGGAGGGTTACACAGCAGAGCCTTGTATGTGGAAACGAGAATGGACTTTCATACATGGGCCAATCATGCCGCACTTACTTGGGCTTCCGGTCGCGGTGCCGCCGGCCGGTGTGCCCAACACAATTCATGTTGATCAGGCCGGCGGCAACCCGAGTGCTTAAGCCCCGAGTACCGTGGCTGTTCTCTATTCATCAGTCGATCAAATGTTGGGTCTGTTGTACTTGCTAGCATGCAGGCGAAATCTATTTGATGTGTGATACACCGGCCATTCAGCTCAGCTCGTCTGCTAGATTCTAGGATTTGACGTGGTCGAGTATTATCATTAGATTTGACCAAATCGATTTGATATTTGAGTGCCACGCGCACCTCTGGGTCAATTGGTTCACAGACTGGGCATCGGCGGAGTAGGGATCCATGAGATTGAACTTATGAACTGAACTTGTGTGTTAGGCGTAGTTAGGCCTGCGCACATTTGACTTTAACCTCCGGGCGGTCTAAAAAGGCGTTACGGGCAAGGTTGAGAATTGAAGGGGAATTTCCATTTTAAGTACATGTACTGTCTGGTGCTACCTGTATAAGACGTCCATGAAACTAATAAAATACTATCTATATCTGACAGCCTCCATCCGCGGCTCAGGCCCGCCAGATCTGATTCTCAAACGAGTATCACGGCCAACTAGTCAAACTTTGATATAATAATCCTCAACACTACTGGTGACTTGAAAGGTGGATATAATTGAACTTCATCAAATACATCAAGTTAGAGTGGTTCATCCTTGGATCGCCAGATGAAATGGCACAACCGACAACGCTCCCCCCGCCTTTGTGCAGTCAGTTCAGGATTTCGAAAAATACCCAATCAACCTCGTCGAGCGCGAAAGATACGGGAATAACGTCCTCAGAGAGCACGCAAAGCACTTCAGAGAAGAGGTGAAGGAACCCGGATTCCTTGTCAAGAATGAGCAGTTGTACATACTCTACCGGGTAGTGTCTAGCCAGGGCACTGTGACGAACTAAAACCTTCTCTCGGACGAGGAGGTCGAGGAGTACGTCAATCAAGACTTCAAGTCAGTCCAGGAGTCCCTAGAGGTTCCTGCCTACAGAGCCTTGTACGTACATATGTTCCCTTCTAGTCCCAAACACACACACACACACACATACATACAAAGGGTGAAGAAAATAAAGGAGAAAACTCCGGCCCAGTGGAGCTTTCCCCGATGCTTCACTGCGATAGAGACTGGATGGTATGAATCCTCAACTGACTCCAGCGCTAATGGCATTTGATCCGACGGGCAGCTTCCTACCCACGACTGGTTCCACTGCGCCACTGGAAACCACGGATAAGTCCCTTTGCCGGTTACTAACACACTTCCAAGTGATGCCTCACTTCCTCGAATTCCTGTACGTATTCGGCGGCAGAGATGGGAGGGGCTCCGAGTTACCGTTTAGCGGCTTTAGAACGGACATCGCTATTGCTAAGCCCAACCCGGACCTCGCCATCAAGGCCTTGGGCCGCAGTGGGCAGAGGTATCAGCTGTGTTACACCCTCAAGACCGTCGAGGAAAAGAAGTATAATCAGCCCAGTACTAGCACTGGCACTGGCACGGAAAAAGAAGACACCACCACCACCACCACCACGCCGGAGTGGAAGATCAGGAACCATTCATTCTATCACCAGTTTGACGCAGTCACAGGCAAGCAACTGTGGATCTTGGGCGACCAAGCCACGACCTTCTCTGGAGTGACCGTGGGCTTACTCAATGAACATCTGAAGCATCCAAGCCGCTTTGGGACGTACGAGCAGTCGTTCCAGACGAGCCTCGACCTCCACCTGGAGTACTGTCGCTGGGCGTGCCATAACTGGCGTTGGCATATTCGTGCCCTGGAGCAGAAAGCCGCAAAGCTTGTTCGTTTTCGACCATACTCCCCTCATATTATTTCTCCCTTTTCCTTCTTCTTGGGTTTCCCGTGCTAATTCTAGGGCGTCGGCTCGTCGAGAAAAGACCGTGGGCTTGCTCGCCTCCGAGCACGATGAAGGTTTCCAATGGCAGGCGAACGGTCTCGGATACTTCCAAGGCGAGGAGGAAAACGTCGGCCGCACCATCATGGCCCTCAAGGCCAACGTCGACATCTTGGAGAGGTTGGTAGACTTCTATCGCCACCTCCCGGACGATAGGTCCTTTCCAGCCAAGGACGACGACCAGAGGCGAGCTTGTGCGGACAGTGTGGCCCAGTTCTCGCAGCAGTTGGATCAATGGATATACGACCTGCGCACCCAGATCTCTCGTGCCGACAAGCTTTTGAGATTTATCGCAGATAGGAAGAACATTGTAAGTGTTGACTATGGACTGATATTTCTCGGTTTTCAGTTATATTCATCATTCTCTTCTTCTTCTTTTTCTATCCCTCTTTTGTCTTCTTCTTATTTTACTGACCACCCCGGGATGTCCAATTTAGTTCATTCAAATTCTCCAAGCCCAAACGACAAAACAGCAGCAGGACTTCGCAGAGATAATGTTGAAACAGGCCGAGCGGAGTGTTCTCGAAACCGTGGCCATGCGTATCGTCGGAGTGATTACACTCATATTCCTACCGCCAACCTTTGTCGCGGTAAGCAAATCACGCGCCAGAAACCCCCACGGTGCTGCCTCCAGGAACCTCAAAGATGAAACGACAACTAATATCTGTCGATTCCCTTGTGTGTATAGGCAATCTTTAGTACGGACTTGGTCAAGGACATAATGGAGAACAAAAACAAGGGTGCCGACCCCGAAGACTCGGCCAGATATGCAATCTCGAAATTCTTCGAGGTCACCGGTCCGCTGATGTTTGTCGTTTTGGTCGTAGCGCTGTTTTGGCATACCATGGAGAGAAGGAAGAGGCGGAAATGGATGCAGAAGCATTCACTTACGCCAAGCGATTCGGGAGACGGCTCTCAGAACACTACAGATCGGGGTTCATGGTCATGGGCATGGTCCCGAATCTTTGCCCAGGTCTCCTTATCGACCTCCACTATCGTATCCCGGCTCTCCCGTTGTCGAACTTATCTTCACTCACGGTCTCGCTGGTATGGTGAGGACCACGGGAAGCTTGGCACGGAGGCGGAGGTTGAACTCTCGGTCGCTTGACCTCGGAACGGCTGGTATCTCCACTGCACTGCAGATACATGACAGGGTCCGAACGTGGTTTTTACTTGGCCTGCCATGATGACGAGCAATCAATCGTGTGGGGAGCGGATCCTTCTAGCTTGACCAAGAGGACAGCAGCGGTCCACTCGGGCGTCAAAACGATTGAGGACAACCCACTTTTATTGAAGTCCATATCGGGGATCGAATTAGGCATCTGGAGGAAGCAGGGATGGTTGAGGGAATACCAAGGGAGCATTCGAACCGGCACTGGGGATACAAGGAAGTTGTCTAGGTATCTAGGCGCTACATGTTATCATAAATGTGTGTCCTGCTTCAGGTCGTCTACTAGAGCTCTCGCATAGTCAGCAACTTAGTTTGACGCGCAATTCAGTTGACAGTATCAGACTAACTTACAGAGTATATATGGATGAATGTATATTTACGCATGTATCAAATGAATATATATTCAAGTATATCTATATTACATATAGTTACTGAACATGTTCCAAGTCATGTCGCAAAGCATAATCTAGGTATGTATAGTTTAGGTACGTAGTCCCTACTAAGCACGAAGATTGATAACTGAGCTGCAGAGTTTAGACACTCAAAAGCAACTTAGGATGGCTGGGAAGGGGTCCTAAGTATAGTCCGGCCTGCCTGGCCTAATAACACGCAAGAACCTGAGTTTTTCTTAATATGTCGCTCATACCAAAAAGCCAGGGCGACAGAAAGCTCTTAACCAGTTCCGTTGTCGGTCGACCTTGTAATCAGTATTCCAGGCCTCAATGCAAGGCGAGTGAAAGATCCATTGGCCAAATCAGTAAATCAAATTGCTGAGTGCTTAGTATGTCATTTTCTCAGAGTTTTCTCAGAGTTTGTTGCCACATAGTCTACAAAAGTATCACTATTGAGAATAAAAAGACCCTCTAGGGCACAGGTACAGTACTACAGTATAAATCAGCTCTTTTTAGGTCCATCGACCCGTTCACCGTGCCCCCTTCTTCCTCTCTCGTCCTCTTTGATTCTTACTCCTGTGGCAAGGTAGTCTTGTTCTCTTGGCCTTCCGCAACTAACCAAGTACTTTTTACCAAGAATAATCCTAACTAGCTTCAACGATTTTATACAAGCGATGAGGGGAACTCAAGATTGGTGTGGACGATGTGCTTATAAACTGTCTATCACCAAACCAGGTCATTACCTCTCCAACATCATTGATGTCTCTGAGCTGACAGGCCAGGTTGGGAAGCTGGCCGTGCCAAGGGCAACATATTGTTTTCCTGAAACCCGCCTGGGCTTCGATCAAATGTTATCCACCGGCCTCAACGCCAACTACGAAACCCTCGAGACAAAAATAGAACGCGACTTATGAATACGCGCCGCCAGAGGAGGGCTGCAGCCAAAGCAGCAGAATTCAGACTCGCCCTCTAACTCTAATCACACCATCACCTACATAGCTGCCTGTAATTGGCTCGGTCAAACGCTCCAATGTATAAAATCTTGGAGAAGTGGAAAAGACCGCGGCCTGGCCTTGCCCCAGGCGCGGGCCAGGTCGAGGCTCAGCATTGTTGGTCATGCGAGAAAGATGTCGCAGCACAGCAAATTCAAGGTGGTCACTACATCGAGGCCGAACAACCAACATGTGCTGCCACACAAAACACACCTACCTGCAACTGGCCGGCCTCATCAATGGCCAAGAAGATTATGGCGGCAAGAGCCAGAAGCAATTGAGGGCATCCCGCTCCCGTTTCTTTGTGATACAGTCAATTATAACTTCATGTTATATCCGGATTTGATCCCAGTCGCTCCATCAGGCTTCATGTTGTCTAAGTTTTCCCAGCGTCTCATCCAGCCCTTTATTCTTGCTGATTTTATCCTTGCAGTTTATTTTATATTTGGCCCTTGAAATCCAATGTCTCCACACTCGATCGATAATCGACGGGCCCGGGAGTTGATTGAGCGAATCGCCCACGACAACGGCTTTGTCCAGGAGAGTACCCTGGCGAGCTTGCCCCAAGATGTACGATGCGAGATCGAAAGAGCTTTGCTGGCAAAGGACAAGAAGATTGGCGCCTCCGTATTAACGTACGTATGTCCCCCGATGCATACAATTATTCCACGGATCGTCGTTAACAACAACCTTCAGTCTGGCGAAGAATCTGTACACGAGCAACGCTCGGTTTGTCTTTGAACTTCTCCAGAACGCCGATGACAATCTGTACAAAGATGCAATAGACGACGGCCAAGACCCCTACGTGTCTTTTAAGCTCTATCCGGATAGACTCGTCGTTGAGTGCAACGAGGATGGCTTTACAGATAGCAACATCCAGGCAATCTGCGATGTCGGAAACAGCTCCAAGTCACAGTCCCAGGGCTACATAGGAGAGAAGGGCATCGGGTTCAAGTCCGTCTTCATGGCCGCATGGAAGGCCCACATACAATCCGGGGCCCTATCCTTCAGCTTCGTGCACCGCAAGGGAGACTCCGGGATGGGCATGGTGAACCCTATCTGGGAAGAGCCCGTCGAGGAACTTCCACGGTCGTGTACCAGGATCACCCTCTCTCTCCACGCGGACGAGGATAGGGAGACTATCTGCCAGCAGTTTCGGGCTCTTGAGCCTGCGATCCTCCTCTTTGTGCGGAAACTAAGGCGCATCGACGTCTCCTTCCACGACGAACATGGGAATCAGGAATGGGCGTCAAGGCTCACCATCCAAAACGCCCCCGACGTCCATCGCTCCATTTTGCAAAGACGGGTCAGCAACACTCAGGACCTGGCTCGTGTCACACCAGAGACATTCATCTATCATGTCACTAGACACATGGCAAACAACATAGCGAAAGGCGAGAACAGGACCGTATCCGCAGCGGAGGAGTTGAGTCGGTCTTACTCCCGATCCGAGATTGTCCTAGCCTTCCCGCTCTCCAAAGAGTCGATACCCATAATCAAGGCACAGAAAGTGTTTGCTTTCTTACCAATGGGCAAGATGGGTTTCAATGTAAGTCAAACTCGGTCGGGGATCGCATCGGCCGGTGATTAACAACAGATCGCGTGGCTAGTTCCTCATCCAGGCGGATTTCGTCACCCAAGCCAATAGAGAAGGTGTTGTGACAACCTCGCAAAGAAATAGGGACTTGATTAAAGCCGTGGCCGACACGGTTATCATGGCGGTCCGCCAATTCTGCCGTCACGAGACTCTCCAATACACGTGGATGAGATACATTCCACGAGAGCAAACACATCATTGGGACAGCTTCTGGCAAGGCCTGGTCGACGACATTAAACACCGCCTCCTGAGTGAAGCCGTCCTACGCTCTCGCGGCAAGGGAGTTCTACGTCGCATCCGTGATCTCAGTTTCCGATTCCCAATGGCGAATGACCGGCACGGCGACCCCCTGTTCCGAGACCTGGATCCGGAGATATACCTTTCGGACTCTTACACGCCGGGCGATATCGATATCTTGAAGGATTTTGGCCTGAAGAAGCTAACCACGAGTCAGATCGTGAAAACCGCGCGGCAGGACCTCCGAGCGACTGAATCTAGGCTGAGATCATCTGGAACTGATGAACACTGGCAATCCCGAGCCGCCTCCCTGCTGAATCTACCCTTTGTATGGAAGCAGGAGAATCGCATGGACGAAATCAGCTGCCTCGATATCGTCCCGCTCGATGACGGCTCGTGGGTATCCGGCGCCTCCCGCGCCATTTTCTTCGGTAAAGTTGACAACATCCCTATTCCTAAGGATCTGGGCTTGTACATCGTCGCCGCTGGCCCGGCAAAAGTTGCTGCGCGCAGAAAGTTGTTCGAGAATGTGGGCGTATGCTCAGCCGACCCCCAAAAGATCCGCTCCCGGGTCTTTAAAAGGTATCTCGAGGAAGCCGCCGCCGAGGACATCTCACTCCACTCGTCGTTGGAGCACCTCGAGTTCCTCTATCTCACAGACGAGCTCAGAACAGAGGATGAGGACTCGAAGTTCACCCGTCTGTTCATCATCGATCATCAGGGCACGAGCAGACGCCCGTTCCATGACTGCATGTACATCAAGGACGAGCACCCTTACGGAGCTTACAACCTCCTCGGCATGGAAGGGCTGAAGTCCGTCTCGGCTTCCTTGGTTCATCATAAATACTTTGAGTGCGTTCCCGAAACTTCCTCGGGCGTGACACTGACATGGAAGGACTGGATGCACGACCGCCTTGACGTTGAGCGCAATATCCCACTCGTCGCTGGCTCGTCCCTCTCCGACGAGTGCAGATACGTCGCGGAACACCGAAGTGCCAAATTCATGGGTTTTCTGAAGCACGTCTGGCCGGAGGAGGGGCCATCCATCACGGATTCGGCCAAGTTGCGCAAGGAGCTGAGAAAACTCCCCGTTCTCTGCACAAACGGTCGAATGGTGCCACTCCGGAAGACGTATCTACCCCTGGTCGAGCTTCAAGAAACGCAGCGTAGATTTGTCGGGGAGGAAATCATCCCCTTCCTCGACCTGCCGGACTCGGATATTGACAGTAATAGCCTCTTATCACAGTGGTCTTTCCTCACCGAGGTGCTAGGGGTAGGGCACAACGATGACCTCGATTTCCGACTGCGTCTAGTCTGCAAGGAGCGGGATGCGGATGCCACGGAGGAGGAGTGCTTGAAGATGCTGGATCTTTTTCTGTACATTGAGGCGTTCTGTCTAGGTTCTCCGAAGCCAGAAGAGCCGAGGGGTCGTGTCCGGTAAGTTGGTCGAGCCGTCGCCTGGGGCCCCTTCAATCTCGGGCCATTAAAGCTAACGAGAGATAAATTGTGGGGGAATACAGTGACCACTTTAAGGATCTTGAATACATCCCAGTGCCACCTGATGGTAGAGCGGCGGACGGAGAAGATATCGACTGGACGTGGACCTCGCCTAAATGCTGTCTATGGGAGGCACCCGCCGGCCTAATGTTCCATAACCCCCTGAAGGCAAGTCTCAGCAGGGTCTTTGGCGAAGGAGACCCGAAGGTGGAGAGTTTGCGACCCTTTTTCCAGACAACACTCCAGATACCCGATATATCCCACAGTCATATCATCGACGAACTACAGTGCATAAGCGAAGATGAAAATGTTGAGAGTAGTCTCGTTTGCGAGCTTTACCAACTCCTGCAGAGCATGTGTCGACGAGATCCCGGGATAGCGGAGGGGCTTCGGTAAGTACATCGAATCCTTCGCCAAGCTCCCGGGGGTGAAAGGGTGTCGTGACGACAGCATCTAACCCATTTCTTGCCGTGCAGCAAATCGTTCGAGGAGCACAAGCTCGTCTACGCCGAGCACAGCGGGCAACCCGCTTGGTACCCCCCTTCCCAGTGCCTCTGGTCCAACAAGACAAGCATCGCGGGACGCTTGGCCATCAGCGAGCTCTACGGTGATTTCGAGCATCTCTTCCGGAATGTCTTCGGTGTGAACCCCGCCGACCTCAATATGCTGCACGACTCGCTCCTCAAAGCGCCGTCAGACAACACCCCCGTCGAAACGGTCAAGCAGCTCCTTCTGGACTTCAACTCCCTCCTACCCTTGGCGAAGGGGAAGGCACCCAACCCGGAACGCCTCTTGAAATGCAAGGTCTTCCCCGTACGATCCCCTGGCGGCGAAGTCACCCTCTCCTCCTGCCAAGATGGCGAGTTTGTCATAGTTGACCGCGAGGACTACTTCGCAACGTTTGAGGATCGCGTCCACTTCTTGGACTTCACGCTCAGTGAGGTGTGCCGCCTGAGATCGTTCATTTCCTGGGCCGGACTTGAAGGGAGGCATCTCTCGCGCTGTGTCGAGGAGGTGTCGCGGGTGGAAGGCGGCGAGGAACGGCCAGTTACCAACCAGGACCGGGACGTGAGAATGAAGGCGTACGGACTGCTAAGGTAAGTTTCGGGCATGATCCGCCGCGAAAGGGCCAAGGACCCAATGAACTATAGAGAAAAGATATAAAAAGAACGAAGAATTAAGCGAAGTGTCACGCGAGCTAACCACTTCTCGATGCTCCAGAATCGCTGCCAAATACAACAGCCCCAGGTTCGACGCCGACCCCCAAGGGCTCTACGACATGCTACGCACATCAG
>JAXQGT010000385.1:0-12347 GCA_037040375.1 Basipetospora sp. M8501
AGTTTCCAGTACCCTAAGGAGCCAGGCGAGTTTCAAGTTTCCACTAACTCCAAGATACACAGAAGCCGCAGACAATGATGTTGATCTAAAGCAGGGACAGATGTTAGCATGTGCGCCTCACTCACAACGTGATTGGACAGACAACAAGTCGTGGTGCACTTACAAGAGAGAATATGGCCATATAATCGTCAACGCCAAACGTCTTGATGAGGACGGCCCTCGTGTACACTCTTGCGGCGACGGCGAGTGTGGCCACAGTCAGTACGAAGCAGGTGACGCCGATCACCGTCGCCGCCCGCGACTCGTACAGGTTCTCGATCTGGTCCATGATGTGTGCGGCGGCACGGGCTGGTCCCCAGCAGTGCGTCTCGCGTATGCAAGGACCAGGAACTTGTTTGCTTATTCAATCTCGATGTGTGTAACAGCAGACGACGAGATCCAAACGTCGACTCCAATAACAAGAACAAGAAGGAAGATAAAACAAAGAAAGAAGAAGCCAAAGGATGTTACAGTCTTGACATGCCTGGGGAAAGTGGGTATGGGGATCGCTTTAAGCACATGAGTCCCACATGGAAATGCGAGAAGAATGGCTCAGGTCGCGTGGTGCTTCAGCACCCATCTGCAACCCCCCAGAGGGCAGATGGGCATCATTGCCCTGTACGAGTTGGAGAGGCATGCTTGGATGCATTAGCCTCCCAGGTACGGGCCCCTCGCTAGAGAGGCGCTAGAAGGAAGTTGTGGATGCGTTAAACCCTTTCTGGAATTGGTGCGGATGGAGATCGCCCACCCGCCATTCATCTTCACGAGCTATGAGAATCCAAGCGACTGGTGAAGGGTGGTGATCCATTGCTGAAAGTGGATTAGTTGCGGTGAACTGGTCGCCTTCGTCTGCTTTGGTTTGGAGGTCTGGGCGTCAGGGCTCTTTTGCGAGGATATCTCGGATCTCGTTGTGTGTGCGTTACACTACACTGCCATGCTGTAGGGACGCCGACCGAGTACGCAGGACTATGCTGTCAACTGTACATGGGAATCCAATGCTGTTCGAGGTGCTTTTTGCCTTCCTGGTGCGGTGAGTCTCTCCGCCAAATAGGCGATACCTGGCCTCGCCGGAGACCAGTCCTCCATCCATGTCACTCCACGCGGAGGAATTGGGTGAGAGGGGCATGCTCAGGGTTTCCCCACTACTCGCATCTTCAATTGCATATCCGTGTTCGTCTTCGCTACCACGATCGACTATCAGACCCCTGTCGTCGAATTATGAGTGACAGCCACTGAGATCATACTTCGACGAAGCTTGGCCCCACAATTGCGAACGGGAGAGGTTGGAGAAGAGGACAAGGGGGCCCTCCTACTATGAGTTGCAAAGTTGTTCGAGCTCCGAGGGCTTCAGTTTCAAGCGAGGCGCCGTTCCCGGAGTGCGCCACACAGCTCCGTTCGTAGCGCACACTGCATTGAATTGTCTTAGCACTCGAGACAGTAGGGTGTACTAATGTTGCCCGACCAGTCTGTCCAGTACCATCCGATATTACTACGGTTCGCTACACTACTAGGACGCTAGCAAGAAGCCCGGCGCCCGGAATCGTGCCCCGCCGATCAGTGACCATGGCCAAGGGCAATCGAGAAACCCACGGTCCATGGTGAAATGGCACTCATTAACTTTGCACGGGCGAGAAAGGAGACGGGGTCAAGCCCTAAAACTGCGGGCGAGTAGTGCAGTGAAGGCCGTTCTCCCGCCGCATTAGCTCACCTGGAAGAAACGGACATTGTCGAGCGGCTCAGCAGGGGTTAGAGGAGAGACGCGACGAGACACCAGGTGAATCGATGCAACCCTCCAAAAACTGCACACCGCTGGACCTGTTATCTCCAGCTAGAGTTCAGAGGAATTGCTGCAGAGGGGAAAGTAGTCTAGACAGAACAAGAGCAGTCGTTGAAGTCGACGACGTCAGAGGGACTCGGCCGCTTCAGCCCCCATCCCGTCAAGTAAGTGTACCCCATTGGGGAGCGATTCCACCAATTGACTCTAGCTGAGCCGTGCCGCTCGTGCATTGCAGGGAGAAACTGGGGGCCACCAGCAGACTTCCCAGGCCCATGTCCAGTGTCTTTTGTCCTGACCCTGGTTTGTGGAAGGCGTGGCCACTCCCAACCCAGGCGGTTTCGCTGATCATTGCCACAAGTGGAGCTGCTTCGTTTGAGCTCCCTCTCTTTTTGGATTTCAGGTGACTAGAGTCGGAATATCAGTGCCGAATGTGATTACGGAGTGCAGAAGCAGTGTCATAGCAGACAGGATCATCTGCTGCTGACCTCCAGCCACTTCCTGGTAAAAGTTAGCCACCACAATGGATATGACCGATGGCCCATGCGTGCCCTCATCTGCCCTGTGCTTTCTTATCATCAATGATCTTCCTTGATGCCACTAGGGTATGGAGTGCTCGGGGGGTCTCACCCTCCGAGTATTGGGTACTTTCGGGGTACGGGCAAAATCACGGAGGTCGGATGAATAGAACAATGAGCGGCAGAGATGCTCCGCGACACCAGATTTAGCTCCACTCCGCTCAGACACATGGCGAATTGATTCATGCCTATCATTTACTACAACCGGGACATACTGAAGGGAGCTCGGCGCTAGGCTCGACCTAGCGCCTCGCATGTGACGCTTTCTGGATTAGGGAAAGTTGGAATAGAATCACGGTCTACAAGGGGAGAAGGGGGATAGGGCCGTCGTTGGCAGAGGATCCGCTCTCTCTCGTACTCCGTAGACTACTCGTACGTGTGTAAGTCATTGCCTTTCAAGGGAAGTGGCGGAATTGCCCAAGAGCTTCTAGAAGATTTTGATGGCATAGGTGAAGGGGGGAGAGGAGACGCCAGGAAATCGAAGCCTGTTAATTGATCACTATACCCGTACGACCGTTCCAACCGATCGTTCATCGAGAGCACTTTTCATCGATTGCAGGGTTCCTTTCTGGGGATGGACCGCCCCGCCACTGACCTGTCACTGGGTGCATGGTATCGTTCGTAGGATGAAAGCTCGATGGTACATGTATGTAAGTATGGTGTAGAAAATGCAGCCATATTGAGCATTGGTGGCCCATACAATGGAAGCCCTCGGTGGAACGTGCCGGGAGGGGTTACCCCTGCTCACCACGAGACTCGCTCAAGATACTGCGATACATCAATCATTGATCATTTGCGACGACTTTCGTTAGCCCTGTTTCACGCACGTGTGCGAGCTGTGCCTGAGCGCAGGCGCGAAGGATGCGCCATCGCCTGCAACGCGACACTGAACTTTTAGCGCTTATACAAAGGCCGTTTGTTCTTATACTATCACTTGTACTAAACCGCAATCGTTGTTGCCACTCGCATAAAGCAACCGGATTCTTCACCAAAGGAACTCAATGATGAAACTCGTTACGAACTTGGTCCGGGCCTGTTTGCAAGACTACAATGCCTGGAGATATCACGGCCCGGCTTATCCGATTCTGCGTTTTGTTATGGACGGATGGGTGCTAAGGTGGGATTGATACGATGTTGCAGTGCGTCCCGCCCTCCTCAATCTTTGCCAGGAAAAGCTTAATGCCAATACCTGGTTAAGAGCTGCCGCCATCGAATCTCGGTTGCCCGTAGCGTTCCAGCAGTTGAGTTGCAGACGAGAACTCCACGTCCGTTCACACAAAGAATAGCGTCGAACACCATATCTGTACCGGGGAAATTACTAGCAATAATAATTATACGGAGAGATCAATGCCGTCACGTAAGAGGCCATAAGTATGGTACATTAACGTGTTCACCTTACTGCTCCGACGCAAACGCATTATTGAGTCTTGGCCTTGTTGCTTGAAGCTAAGGGGCCTCTCTCATAAGGACAACCCATGCAGACCACTCTGTACACCAGATCAATCGCGACGGCGGGTCTAAACGCACACGCTGCGATGTCACTCGGAGGCTCAAAGCGTTCTCTTCCATGAACATCGACCCCTTGTGAGGGCGAACAGCGGGGTCCGCGAAGGGTGCTCGGTATGTTAACGGAAGCCGTGGACGCGTCGGGCCTAGACATTCGCGTTGCACTCTGCGTCCCATAACGCCGCAGGGGCCTCAGGTCGGCGAGATATGCCCAAATACGGCAGGCTGGAAGAGTATGCCTGCGAAGCTGCTTATGATCATCCCAAGGGGACGAGTTCCCCCTCTCTGTCTGGCAGTCATCCACGGCGACTCTCAGATATAGCCAACCTCGACACCTGCGCCGATAGAATGCGCTCCATCGCTCGACCCGGCATAGCCTGAGGTAGTCGCGCGTCTCGGTCCTTCTCAGCCATTCCCTACCTCCCTCGCCAAGACGATAGACTCGAAGGACTGGCCCATCTGGGCCTCGGCCCGCTCAGGATCAATCCCGTCTTCCCCCATAGTATATGCATGCTCGGGAGAGTTCCTCATATCGATCTTCCCGTTTACGGTTCAAGTAGAATACACTTGTGTCAAACGCACGTTTTCCGGTAGCTTCCGCTTGCTCGAACAGAGCGAGGTCCTTCTAGCGCACCACGGAGTGTCCTCCCCCCGGTCTCCACCTCTTCCGCAGCAGCCTCGGAGCATCCGAGGTCACTAACCAAGGCGGGGACGGGTCCGAAGAAGCCTCAGTTTGGTTACGCCGAATCGAGTCACTTCCATGCTCGGCGAAGTAGCACCGACCAGGGGGGAAGGGAAAGAAGGTACCTTACAGTTCCACGCGCCATTTACGTTGGGCAGCATAGCAAAGGTGATTGCAATATGCACATAACATTGAGAATCTCTCGCATTTAATACCTCTGCTATCAAACCAACATTTGTCAAGGCCTATGCGCCTATCAGACAAGGACTTGGCACCATGTTCGAGTAACGTATCAACACCCAGTATATCACGACCCTGAAGAATACCTAGTTGTATGGATATTACTTCTGAAATTTGTCTTCAACTAACAAGTCCTAACCATGGTACAGTGGGGTTTCTATATCCTTTTCCCAACACTCTTCCTGCTCCACCTCCCTCTCCCGGTCTCATCACACATTAAGCTCTCGAAACTACCTAAACGAGCCCCCTGAATACAAACACCTTCTAACCAGCTTGGTACACTCCAAGGGCGGCAACGTGGGGGTTGAGCATAGAGATGTTGAACGGCGTCACATACATGTCCGTGTCCGTGAGCGCGAGGAAGATGGTCCCGTTGATGGCCGGGTCTCCCTTCCACGTGAAACCGCCCGGCTGGATGGTGCGCGCGGTGTGGTTCTCGTTGTCAATGTCCTCGAGCGCCGAGTATGTGACGTTGAGCTGGGATACCCACGCCGCGAACCTGGGCTCCTTGACCTCGGTCGAGGTGATGTAGCTGTTGTTGGGGCCGACGGGCTTCCCCGGCTCGTCCCACCGGAGCAGGACCTCGCGCCCCGGGTAGGACAGCGGGATGCTGCGGTTCTGCGTGACGGCCGGATGGCAGTCCTCGACGTCGGACGTTGCGTTGATGCAGAGCTCGTCCTTTGGAATACCCTTGGTAGAGAGGGTGTTGGCCCAGCCGCCCGTGGTCTCGTTCATGGCGGCGCTTCCGTTGATGCGCGCCGGGTTGGGCTGGTTCACGATGTAGAGCGCGGGGAAGTTCTGCCATACGAGGCGGGTCTGGTTGTAGGGGCAGCTGGAGATGTAAGGGGCCAACAGGGTCCAGGCCCACGACTGCGGGATGCCAACGGTGTGCCACTCGGGCATGGGGAACTGGCCCCCGAACTGCCGGAAGATGAGCTGCTGGCGGGCCTCGACGGTGATGGACTGCAGGAGCATCTGCGCGGCGGGGCCCGAGTTGAGCTTCGGGAGGAAGCCGTACACGCCGGCCTCGCCCCACCGGGTGAGCTTCTGGCTGAAGTCAATGTACTCGGGCACGTTGCTGACGGGGTAGTTGTACGTGCACTGCCTGGGCGCCTGCGGGCCGAGCATGTTACTGAGGACGCTGGCGTGGCCGATTTCCTGGTCCGCCATGTGCTGGAGGAGGAACTTGTCCTCCTCGTTCATGCCGTAGGCCTTCCACTCGTCGTCGGAGAATTTCGCGAGGCCCCAGTGGAACAGGTCCAGCTCGATCCACTCCTGGTACAATGCGAGCGCGAGAGACTGATAGTCGAAGTCGCTCGCCACCTTGTAGATGGGCACTGAACCATTGGTCCCAATGCCGCCGCTGGGTGTGTAGGGAGCCGGCTGGTCGCCGTGCAATTTGCCGTCGGCGGGGTACTGCACGATGCCCGGCGGGGGAGGCCCCGGCGCAATGCTGGGCGCCAGGACTTTGGTGGACAGGGCACCCGTGGTGGTGGGCGTGCCGGTGTAGGGGCCATGGGAGGTGACGTTCGAGTGCTCGACGGCATAAGGACTAGGAGTCTCTTGCGCAAGGGAAGAAATTGTGGAGGACTCTCCATCCTGACGCCGCTGCACAGCGGCATCGGCGGGGAGTGCTTGGACAGCCCCCAGCCAAGGAAGGATGGAGGCAGCGAGGAGAAAGGCCTTGTGCATCGTTGGCGTTGAATACCTATACAACGACGTGTTCTTGGGATGGGGATTAGAGTTCAGGCATGACCTGCGTGGTTGAGATGGCGACCCTTTTATATCTGCAGACGCCGGCGGGGCAGAACAGCTGAGACTCTCAGTTCAATGATTACGCGGCGTCAGGGCGTGAAAAGTCAATCCAGCTCATGGTGAGTTGATATCCTGCTTCCATTTCGCGAGATGTGGGATATGGGTATGCAGCCGCCAAGGGAGGACAAGTGGTGTAATTCCGCCGTCATAACAAGGGAGGACCGAAAGGCTCGGATCCGCTTGCCGGCCCTTCGGCGGGTTCGGTATCCGATCTCTAAGCTCACTAAGTAGTCTAGCCATCGTAGCCAAGTCCTGGATCCCGAATATGTCCCAAAAAGAGAAACTGCTCCGGGGTGGTGTCAGGTTGGTCATTGATGTGGACAAGTGCTCGTCTCGGTGTTCCATACGCCACTACAATGGATTATTTTTGCAGTTCCGGCGAACTAGAATCCCCTAGTATGTATCTAGGGCCAAGGATTATTGATGCCTTTTTTTATTATATATGTGCTTGCATCATAGCTTCTGAAGCTTGGATTCTGTGGTCGGTTTTTGGGAACGAGAATTCGTCCCGCCTTTGCTGGGCCATCGGTTTCTAGCCCCGGTCGCTCGTCATAGTTTCATCGATGGCTTTTAGAGACTTTTATGGGGCTTGTGGATCGCTTTTTGGCAGAGTGCTGTGTTTTTTTCACGGTAGAGAACTTGCGAGATGTCGTCACAGGTTACGACACCAATGCCATCGACTCGAGGGGCGACTTTCTTTCCCGTCTCGCAACAATTTTCTCCACCAAATTGAACTACTAAGAAAGCAGTCATTGCCAATCGGATCAGCTTTCAACTTCCGTTTGTTTTAACAAACAGCTCAGCGCATGTTTACGCCAGCGGAGATTTTCGCCCGAGGGGGGGCGGGTCAACCAAGAGCGAAAGGCTCAATGGCACCGGCTCTATGCCAAGTGACGTATTGGTGATGTGCCAACGACAACTACCGACTACGACGCTGTGAACCGCAACCATGCCTTAAGCTCTATTTCCAACCTTCGTCGACTCCGACGGTATTGTCGCAGTTACTCATCCCCGAAGTATCGACCTTCTCGTCATGCGACTTGGTGTTGTGATGTGAAGCCACGCTGAGGAAGGGAACCTTGTGGATACTGTCAGTCTGGGGATAACTGAACTTTAGGTTGCCCGTAGTTTTGTCTCCGTCAGCGACAGCTCCTCATGTTCGCTGACGCTCATTGTCCGTCACTCCCATCCGCCACCGCGTTGCTTTCGATGATGTTCCGCGATCGATCTCATCACCGCTGCCGAGACTGGACATTGCCATGGAGTACTTGCGTAGCGTCTGCAGATTCAAATTGATATGGTAATATACTCGACATCATTGGCCCTTCCCCATACTCGCACTTGAAAGTCGGCATCCCACGGTACACTCTCATAACTCCAGGTTCAGGACTTATAAGCCATCATCCCACTCCGCCATTCACGGAACGTGCAACCTTCCGAGTCGCTTTCTATAACGTGATCATACTCTATTCCCCATCCTATCCCATCCCACTTAGGACGCTATATCTACCACCGACTGCATCAGTAAAAATGGCCACCATCCTCCGACGAACATTCCCGGCCGCACTCGCTAGACGAGCCATCGTATCGAACCCAATCACCAGAGCCCGCTACTTATCCGCGACTGCAATCAATATGGAACGAATCTCGGAAGCGATTAAGGAGGACCACCGCGAACTCGAGGAGGCCTACAAGAATATCATCCAGTCCACTAGCCTAGACCAGAAGACGCGGTGGCGAAACCAGTTCACGTGGGAGCTCGCACGCCACTCCATCGCCGAGGAGCTCATCCTCTACCCTGCGATGGAGAAGCACCTCCCTGAAGGGAAGGGAATGGCCGAGAGAGACCGCGAGCAGCACATGGTGGTGAGTACTCACAAACAACGCAGCGTCATCATGTCCTTCTCAACTCGGGGCTGTAAGAGAGAGAGTTAACGCATGGGTGTGTGCAGGTCAAAGAACACCTGAAGACGATTCAGAACATGGGGCCCGACCATCCCGACTTCGACTCGACTCTCAACTCCCTCATGTCCGCCCTCAGCGAGCACATTCGCGACGAGGAGGAGCACGATCTCGTCGCCATGGAGAGCAGGCTCTCCGAGTCAGACTCCGAGTCCATGGCCCGTACTTTTGAGCGCACCAAGATGCTCACCCCGACGCGCAGCCACCCGAGCGCCGGTACCAAGCCTCCCTTCGAGACGGTTGCGGGCCTGATGGCGGCGCCGATTGATAAGATTAGGGATTTGTTTCGCAAGTGGCCAGAGGAGACGAGGCAGTTGTGACGTGCTTTTTTCGTTGTTGAAATTGAAGATCATGCCCTGTGACGAGTTCTGTAATACTACTTGAAAGAACATGACGAGATAATGTACGCTACGAAAAGTCGGAGTGCGGCGAAATTGGACAATATTTTCCTGCAGTCAAGAGTCGATCCTTAAATTGCCGTAGATAGTGAAGTAGACATTGATGTATCTGTATGCTTCATACCACAGTGTCTCGGTCTGTTGGTTGAATATTCCCTAGGTCATATAGTGAAAAAGCCAATTAACTAGCAACTCTAGTCGACTTAACAGACAGGCTCTTAAGAGCAAGCTCAAGCATCCAGATCTCTGATTACTAGAGAGTTTTGCATGGTTACCATAGAGAACTCTAGCAACTAGCAATGGCATTTGCGAAAGCCTGTAGACGTGAAACTAATGTTTCTAATCTTCCTCAACAAGAGCTATTTCGAATGAGAACCATCACACCAGTTGTAAGACCACAACTCAGGCCAGCCATCTCCTGATGGGTCGATCTTCAAGGAGCCGCAAAGTCCCGTGTTAGTTCACGCGACATCTTCCGCTCGTGGACCCGCAATCCGTCGCATAGCCATAATCACAGCAGTTTCCGGAAGGAGAGCACTCGAAAATGTGGTTCAGGACCCGCTTGGAGGTGACGACGTAGCTGCCGGTATCGGTCCACACGCAGTTGCCGCACACGGTGAGCTGCTGGCCGCGGCTGTTGCACTTGCACCCGTTGTAACTGCAAGCCCGCTTGCTAAGCCTGTCGAGCATGGGGGTGGCTGGAGAGACGTCCCGGGCCTCGACGTACGGGGCTACGGCGGGAGTGTCGGGGGAGGCCGTGGCGCTGCAGGCCAGGCCGATGATGGAGAGGGCAAAGGTGAGGTTGAGGCGCATGGTTAAGGTCTTGGGGGTTCCTAAGTCAGAGGTTAGTCCTGGATCCGTGGATTTTGGTGGCTGGGACACGGCTAATGGGTCTACATACCTGGGTCGTTGCGAGCTGGAGGTTGTTAGAGTTGAATTGTCGAGTAGATTTTCTATAGTCTCCAAAATCGTGTCCACCACCGCCCATTATATACACACTTTACACCTGCCTCCGAACCCATTGTTGAATTGCTTTCTCTATACTTGTGATAAGCGGAGGAAGATGATGCCCGTCTTACCACAAGTATGCATCACTGTTAAATGAGAAATGAGTGAGCGGGATATGCTTTTTCTTCCCCGTGTTGGTGCGGCGGATGGGTCTTTTGCTGCTTGCAGGCGTCGTTGACGCAGCGTTGGGTAAACTAGGCTGGCCGACGAATCCGAGGACAGCGCCAGGCGCAACAGGAGACTCCCTTATTATGCAGCTCCGTCGAGTCAAATCCTAGAGGGGCATACCCGTAGATTGCCAACATTAAGAGGGGGGCTGATCGTTGTTGTTTTGGGCTGATAGATGAAGTTGGATTCGGGAGATCGGGAGACGGGTAGGAAATACTCTCGTTGCTGAATCGGAGTTAGGCTTACTATTTGCTTCGCACGGGAACCGGGTATTCAAACCCAAGAACAAATTACGCACCAACTCGCAAGCTCGGCTATGTCGAGGTGTCCGTGATGCAGAGGAGCTATGCATTGGCAACGTTCTCGGTACAGTGGTTAATATGATACTCTGGATCGGATTGGATGAACGGTAAATCACTACAGCTGAAGTTGTTCGCATGAGCAACGAGGGGCCCGAAGCTCTTTGCTTCTCCCGTGATTACTTATTCGTCTTGCGGCTTCTGAAGAGGGTATCGAGCGCGCGAAAAAACTGATTGGCCGCCTTTACGGCATGAGCTATCACGGGAGAAACAAAAGGCCCTTGATGTGTCTTAGGAACCCGCAGTATTCAGGTAAACCCCAAGCACCCAACCTCAAAATGTCAGTGGTACTGCTGGAAATAAGCAAAATGGTAGACTCGTCGGAGACACTACGAGAACCTGCTCCGGAGTCGCCGCTTGGTAACATCAAAGCGAACTGACGAATATACGAAAGACTTCTAGTCAGGGTAATTCCGTTGATGACAGGGCGTCTTCCCTTGCTCAACTGTTTGCAACTGGCGTTATCAATGTGATTAGAGAATTCTGACGTTGAAGTCTTAGCTCGAGCGATCCGACCTCTCTTTTGGCTCGGACAATGTGGCGTGCCCAAGCCTACCTAGAGCCACCAATTCATTCTTTCGCGCCGCCGAGAAGCTTCGGGAATTGTTCTGATGGGCCAATACTAGTACGAGGGGGATGTATCCAATGATAGGAATAGTTATTGTTCTTAAAGCGACGTCCTAGGATCTTGTTGCTCTAGCATGACCACGCCACCAGATATGGCACGCGGAGCACATCTCCGTTTCTGTGCCGAGTATCCGGTAGGACCCGACGAAGGGTTGCAGACCGACTTGATAAGCTGCAGCATTTTAATTGACACCTCCTGCTCTTACTGTGGATTAATGTTGGCAATGTCATGAGGTCCCAACCAGTGTGTCTCGGCGCCCCAAGGACTCAATTCTTCGGCAACGGGGCCATTCTAAAGAATACGATAATAAAAAACAACGATGGTGCCTTTGGCAACTCGATACGGTTTGAGGGCTTGAAACTAAACTCATAGTGTAGCTTGGCATGGTTGCCTCCCCTCAATCTTAATATTGAGCAGATTGCATCTGCGTATGTCATTTGCAATCAGTCATTATGACAACGAAGCCAGCGAGTTTGCAACCAGCTATCCGTACATTTCATATCATCTGAGGAACAGTAGTCCCCTATGCTCCTCTCCAACGTTGTTAAGACTGTCTGTAGCAGTTAGCCGTAACTACACAAGGCCCCCACAACACAAACCCACGATTTGGTCGCGTGGTCCCAGGCCGGCAACTTCAACAAGACGATATATTCCGATTGACAATCAAATTTGCACGGGTTGCAAATCGCCGCCCGCTGTGGCTCTATACTTGCGATAGTGTAAGGTGAATTTCCGTAATGCGCGCTTGTGAGCTTGCGGGTGCCCGCTCATATCGAAATTGATATAATATGGAACTTAATGGTTTGTAGTATAGCGTGGTCAATACAACTAGCTCAACCAAGTAGTCTCACAATCTAATATGATCCATCAATGTTTGCCGAATCTTCAGGATACACCGCGGCTGGCGCCGCAATCACTCTCTGGGCTACTTTCGCTGCTTGATTTTGCACTTTCAGACACTGGTGATGAGCTTACAATTCAGTCCATGTACCATCGCGGGCGATGCAGTCTCTAGGCCTGTCGCATCAGGCATCGTACTAGGGTAGCTGATGATCGGCGGCCAAGCAGTGTTTCGAGTCCCGCGTGCTTGGACAATGAGTACCCCTGGTCCGATCCCTATGCTAATTCTCGGTTTTTTTGGCGGTGCTTTTATCGCATTAGGGTATTTACTCGATATTCATGTTATTGGA
>JAXQGT010000386.1:0-12383 GCA_037040375.1 Basipetospora sp. M8501
GCACTGCTGGAAGCTCCCCGGCGCGCTGAGGCTCGCCTGGGCCAGGGTCTTCGAGGACGAGGAGAGGCAGACCGTGTGGGGCCTCGACCCCATCGGGGAGGACGGGAAGATTATGAGGGCGAATGTCTCGTGCGACTAAACTGGAGGGAGTGCCTTTGACTTTTCATTTCCTTCAGGTTTCCCTCTTTTTTTCTTCTTCCCCTTTCTCGCTTCTCACTTTTCCTTGTGATGGATCGGAAGCTCTGTCCGCTGGCTCGGAGGACGGGTCAAAACTGGTTGTGTCGTCGTAACGGGTGCTGGATTGCGCGAAGGAAAAAGGGAACATTCCTTGATGTCTGTCTCTCCCTCAGTGTTATCGGTAGCTGGCTGCTCGGCGTTTATATTCTTCTTTGATTCTTTTGTCTTGTTCTTCGTTTCTCCGGGACCTGCTTGTTACTGCCCACTCGCGATGCATGCCTGTATACTCAGAATGGAACCTAGCTTACCTCGATACCTGCTGTCTTTGAATCCACTGTCAGTTACTATCTATTATATGATCTCAGAAGAACTTCAACTTCTCAGATCCAGGGTATCATGCCTCTAAAAGAGTCGCTAGCTAGTTATGTGAACAAAGTTGAGGATATGCACCGACTCTTCATCTAAATCGTTACATCTCTTTCTGAAATATTTTTTTTGGAGAAAAAACCCCAACGTCAAGTTTTGACATTCTTCCCCCTAATCCATCTTGTCCGCAATCCAGTGCTCATCGTACAGCTGGGACATCCAGTACCAGTCATTGCTAACGTCCTGAGCCTCGCGGATCTTACGGAACTCGTCCTCTAGAAACGAGACAAAAAGTTAGAGTACCGCCCGAGGACGTGTATGTACGACAGAGAAGAGAACAATTTTAACTCACTTTTGTAGAGAGCGTGCTGCCAGGTGAATGCCATAAATTCCTCCTGTGCCGATGTAATCGTAGCGTTCCTCTTTCTGTCCAACAGCCGTTGCTCGTACGCTTGTCGGAACAGGACGGGACCACCCATCACGCTATGGAAGTGGTAGAGCAGCGTGATGGCGCTTCTCTGATGCTCCTTCATAGCATGCGGGTGTGCGTACTCCTCCTTCAGCCCGATCTGGCGTGCGTACTGCTTGTCACGGTCCGCGAGCATGGAGCAGCTGTGCAGCAGGACGAAGAGCGCAAAATACACCGTCAAGTAGACTTCAGGTGTACGTTTCTCCATCAGCTTGTCCAGCAAGCGTCGAACCTCGGCGCTCAAGGGACGGAGAAAGCGGCTGTAAAGGATGCATTCGAGCTGGGCACCTAGGACGGGTGGCGTGGGAAATTTTCCGAATAGCAGACTTCTTCGGTCACTGATAGTTTCTTGCATGCCCAGCTTCTCGTTGCCTATGATGGACTCTGGATATGACGTAAGGCGGCAAGCAACCCAAAGTTGAATTGCGAGGTTAATCAAGATTTTCGCGTTGTCGTCCTGGTACGTCAAACGTCAGAGCCCACGGCTGTACAGATATCGTAACGAAGATACGGGCAGGGACCATCTTCCTCGGGCCAGACAAACCTTGATGTTGTTGATGTTCTGGAAGGCAAATCTATACGTTTTCCAGATGAAGTCCGTCTTGTCATGCGATTTCATCGTGAGCGAGTTGAGATAGTTCCATCTCTGGGTCCAAATCATTTCCGCAATATCCTGCGCGGCCTCTTCCATGTCGACGATTGCATAGGGAGGAATGGAATACCGCTGCTTTCTCCCATCTGCATACCATACTTCCTCGAGAGAATCTCCTTCTTGCGGATGGAACTGCCTGACCTTGAGTGTGTAGCTTGCGTCAACGAAAATTTGGCTCACTTCTATCGTTAGGGTCTCGCTTGACACCCAGTCTGTGATGTCAACGAGGTCCATAGACTTCCATCTCCGGCTAAACATGTGGAACGGGGCCTGTTGCTCGCGATAGAGCATAATATCGGTCACTGGGTAGCGGACGCAGAGAGAGGGGCGCGGACAGCTCTGGCATGCTCCCTGATCTGTTACACGAGAACACTACGTGAACAGTTAGGATAGGCTCCACGAGTATACAATCAAAGGAGAATGTGTTCGGCCTCGAGAATCCTGCGCATGAGTTCATTCAACGTACCTTGCATTTCTTATAGTGGCAACGTATACAAGCGCCTCCACTATTCTTCACGGCGATAACATGTTCTCGTCCGTTCGCCGGAAGAGGGCCCTTTCGTTTGGCGACCCCCTTCGTCTTCTTCACGACGCGAGCGTCGACCTTCTCGGTAGGCTTCCTTCCTCTTTTGGCCTAAGAATTTTAACTCGCGTCAGACGGAAGATATCATGATTTTGAGCAGGCTCGCAACTTACCTTCGGCGGTATTACCCACACCTCAGCGGCGCCGACATGACGTCGCCCGTTCAAAGATGAAGAGGAGGCGGAGCTAGATGAGACCGCGCATTGGACAGATGTCAAAGAGATGAGCTGACCGGCGGCACTCGTCGGACGCGGCGAGGAGACAGAGCTGGGCGGCCCAAGGTCCGCGGGAGGCGAGGCGCTAGAGGTGCTGGAGGCACTGGAGACGCTAGGAGGCGTCAATTGATCGAGTATCTTCGTAGTCGCAGTTAGACTCGGCACAGCATGGCCAAGAGGGTAGGCGCAGAGGCGTTGAGAGTTCGGCTGTTGGGGCCGCAGCTGGGCATCAGTCCAAGCTGCCCTGCTAAAGTTTGCAAACAAGCCGTTCTGGCTGTCCTGGTCGGTGGGTCCGTTGACGACGGACGGTGGAATAGGAATCCTGTTCGTGCCGGCATCTATGCCATATTGCATCTGCGGGCTTCCCGTAAAGGTTAGGCCGATAGTGTTGTCGTCGACTTCCTGGGTGATGTCAAAAAACTCAGTCTCGTCAATGGAAAGGGACCCAACACTGTGATACTGCGATGCAGCATCAGCCCAGGGTCCAGGGCGTATGACCCCCAGAGGTAATAGTGCATCCATGTCAGGCCTCAACTGGCGCCGTGGTAGTAACACACAGCTGGTGTCTGGCTGGGCCGCTATTGCTACTGGTCCGAGTGGACAGGACTGTCGCGCTTGGGCCCCATCATAGGTCTGAAGCAGCAGTTGTCCGGTGGGTGATGTGTAAGGAGCGGTGGACAGGGTTGGGTTCGCTGGGTTCGACCCTGTGGAAGAGAGTGCATGGTGAGCCGCACGATCTCTGCCGAGTTTACCCTCGTCCGACCGATTTGCCTAGAAAGGGAGCAGGTGGGTGAGCAATCTTGAACCGATAAATCGGACACTTGGACACAGGGAGGGACTATCTGCTCACCTTTAGTCCCATAGCTCAATGGTCGCCTACTGGCGCACTTCTCTTTTTCATGCAGGTGGCAGGTGAAGTACTGTCTCACCTCGGCGGGATGCAAGGCTCGCAAGCCTGGCGTGCCTTGGTAGTCCTTCCGGCCGGTTTAGAGTGTCAGCTAAGCCGGTCACGGATCCATAATGCGAACATCCGGCGGGACAAGCTCCTACTCGTACTCGTGTAGTCGGACAGAAGGCTGAGCCTGGTCGCGATTTCTCGGTAGCGAATGGCAGATCTTGCTCGGTCACCGAGTTGAAATTGTGCACATGGCTAGCTGTGAGAGGGTAAAGAAAGATCGTGAAGCACAAAAGGAGTGAGTCGCGAGAGGACGGGTCAAATAAGATGGAGCATGAGTATGGCTGCTCTCCTGTGAGCATTCAGAAAGTCGGCGTCCGGAGATATCCATGAATATCCATTTGGAAGCATTTCGGGCTTGCTTGCGAATCCCGGGGCAAGTGGAACAAGCCACAGGGCTTGTAGCTGAAGTCGAGTCCTCGGAATTCATACATTCACCAGACCGTTCCACGTTCGCTTCCCCAGAGGCGCAAACCAACTGGCTCCATTGGGCCGCCGTGACAAGGATCGCGGACCAGGTCTACAGGTGGGGCCAATGCGGTTGCCTAGAACCGCCTGCTGACTAACAGACGCACCAGGTGCCCAATCAGCGATCCAATAATTTCGGCGTTCCGGTCCTTACAGTGTTAATCAAATGTGCACTGTATGGCGAAGTTACAATCTCTCGACTCCACTCACCACTTCTTCTCGTTCGGATCAACAATGTCGACGAGGGATTACCGTCTCGAGACAATACTGAGAGTGTGACGTTGGCGAAGCCATGCATATGATGAGCCTCGCTCCCCACGTCAAAGCCCTCGAGCTGAGAGACCAGCCTCCACGAACTCATCTGGTCCACGGGACGGCAGCCCCCCCGCGCCCCCCGCGCCCTCTATCTACCTCATGAATTGCACAGCCCTCAAGGTATATACCTTGACCAGGCCTTGGGACGCAGAGGTTGTCCGGCAGCATGCATTTCGAGTTTGTGATGGATCACAAGCTGGACCACAGGCGGCGAAGCCCTCCACTTCGGCCCAACACCCACCGAACCCAACATTGTGCCCAATGGAGGATATTAAACGAGGGTGTTACACCGTCTTGGTGTATGCGACGGCATGGACGCAGTCATGGCAATTCGAGCGGGATATTCGTGTGCTGGCCTCTCCTGTCCATACCTATCACAACGTGAACCATGCTTAGCCATGACTTGGAGTCCGACAGTGGGCGGCTATTTCCCACATATCAATGATCGAAGCTGCGTAGTGAGGTGGCTCTGAGCCAACTAAACATTGACCAGTAGTTGTATCGCATGCATGCTAATCGTTTGGTTACTCCGTAATACGAGCAGTGTACGACGACCTCGTCGGAAATATCGGAGGATGTTGGCCATACCGGTCATCGTGTCGCCGATGACAGACAAACGCGAGGATCGCACCTATGCCAGTCGCCCAATGGAGGGACAGGTTTTACGAACCCCCGGTGTGATTTCAGTGCTCATACCGGCAAGCACAATTGTGCGTGCAACCAACAGGTTGTCCCATATAATCATACTGCACTAGCTCCCCAGGGGGCTGGTGATAACCTATAGACTATTGTTTACAGATGAGATGACTCGGGCCAAGTTCTATCGATGATACGATCCCGTATTTGAAGGACTAGAACCAAGGTCGGTCAGTTGGACATTTGGCCACGAGGGATTTCGATTCATAGGTAGCACCTTTCGTTCCTACTTCACGCGTCGCTGGTGTCATTGTCAACAGTGTCGCCTTGATATTTGACCCATCCATGCCTGAGGCAGACGGCGGTGGGAGATAGGCCATACCGTCGACAGTCGATAGCTGCACGAGTGCTCGGTTCAATCTTTTGCCCAATCCCTTCTGACAGGGCGTTCCCTTACTCGCCGCAACGCAACCGGTCCCCCAAGCCATAACCATGTCCGTTATTAAGAAAGTGCAACATGGAAGGCCGCCGGGCCATGCCAGCACTTTGCACGTCTTTAATTATACCCCTTACAAGCAGCTTCTTACCACCATACCTGTGCCTCAACTCGCCTATCCTCCCGGAAAACGGCCCGAAATTCGCAAAACGGAAGTCTGCTGGAAAGAGAAGGTGGCCGGCAAACTCGAAGATGATGCAGCCAGGATAAGGCCTGAATGGCGCCTCGAAGAATCCGTCATTGAAGAAGCGTCCAAGCGCGATAGTATTACGGGGGACTTCATCGAGAACCTGCTCGATGGTCCTACCGCTTACATCACGTCTTTGGATGTGCCAGAGTTGATGAAGGGGACAGCGAACGGCTCTCTGACTTCTGAGCGAGTAGTGACTGCATTCTGTAAGCGTGCGGCTTTCGCCCATCAGTTGGTACACTTCATCTTCTTTTACGGAAACCAGATAGGGTATACTGAGCATAGAGCTCCTTCTATTCTGACCCTCTCATTATAGAACAAGACATTTCTGGAGATAAATTTCGAACATGCCATACAGCGTTCCAGGGAGCTGGACAGCCGGTTCCAGCGGGACGGAAAGCCCGTAGGGCCCCTTCATGGCCTCCCCGTGACACTCAAGGACCAATTTCATGTCAAGGGACTGAACACCACCATGGCGTATGTGGGGTGGATTGACACATTTGAAGGAAACCCAACTTGTCCCCGAAAAGGAACCGCACAGAGTGAGATCGTGAGGGAACTAGAAGCCCTCGGGGCAGTGATTATTGGAAAGGTATGCGGCGGGAACCCTTCCGGGCCAAAACGATCAGCCATTTCCCTAATTGGAGACTCTTTGCTAGACAACTTGTGTCCAAAGTCTTTGGGTAAGTAAACTCTCATACTAACTGCCATAGAGCGTGGCGTTTTCTGACGGGTTATTCGACAGTTTGGAGAGACGAGGAACAACATCCTCGGGTACAATAAGAATCCCAGCAAACAGAACCTCTCTTCCGGCGGCAGCTCTGGGGGTGAGTAGGGCGGGCTCTCTTAGACCCCGTAGATCCGTACCATCGAGCTCCGGAAGGCTGACTGATTCTCGAAGGTGAGGGCGCTATCCAGGCTTTGCGAGGTAGCGCCATTGGGGTCGCTACAGACATTGGTATATTCGAGTTATAACCCGGCCCTTTGAATAAACTAACACATACCAGGGGGCTCTGTTTCCATGCCCGCCGCATATAACGGCTTGTACAGCATAAAACCTTCTGCCGGCAGGCTTTCATTAAAAGACGTTGCAAATTCGGTAAGATAAGCCTGGAATCTCGTGCGAGAACGGCATACTCAGAGAAGTTATAGTCGAAGGGGCAGTCCAACATCCCTTGTGTACCGGGATTCCTTGGCCACTCCATCGCTTCTCTCACCCTTCTTTTCCAGGCTGTACTTTCCACAGAGCCATGGCATTTTGACCCAGAAGTCATCCCGATGCCATGGCGCGAAGAGAGGGCGTCAAGGATTAACGAGACACAACTCGCTTTTGGTGTTTATCGACACGATGGTGTCGTGCGACCCCACCCACCGATCGAGCGTGCTCTACAGATGGTGGTGGATGCAGTTTCGACGGCAGACCATATTGTTAGTCGCCAGAAACAACGAGGCGTACGCCGTAATCTTTGCTGACCCAGTATCTCAGGTGGTTGACTGGAGACCCCCGAGTCATAACGAAGCTGAAATCCTCCATGTTCGTAACTCTACTTTCAGTCGAATATGGGTATTATCGAGCTGACAAGAGATCCAGGATACCATTGTAAATTCAGACGGCAACTTTGATGTACCGCAGCGGCTAGCGCTCTCCGGTGAGCCGATGATAGAGGAGTTGCAACCGTATTTCCAAAACGGCGCGGCAAACCCGGCCCTGACGGCCATACAGGTCGAGCATTGGGTCCAGAAACTGCACGACTATCGAAGCCAGTATAATGATTACTGGATGTCAACGCAAGAGATAAGCAAGACTGGTATGTACTAGTTGGCGAACCTTTACCTGCGCTCCGGATGCTAACCAGACGATGCAGGCCGACCTGTAGACGCTCTCTTGATGCCGGGTGAGCCGCCCCAAGATAACCCATTACTTCGACAGTCCTGCTGACCGTATATTCTTCCAAGTCACACCGACGGCCGCGGTGATTCCGGGAAAGTCGTTCTACTACAGTCAGTACCCTAGGCTACCTCTTGCAGTTCCTCTGTGATCTTAACGGTGATTCCTGCCAATAGCATACGTCACTGTCGTCAATACCCTGGACTACGTAGCGATAGTCATACCTGTGACATCCGCTGATAAGGACTTGGACCAACTTGACCCAACCTACAAGCCAGTCAGTGAGGTTGACGAAAAGAACTGGCAAGCCTGTAAGATTCTGCTCTGGAAGAGATCTCATTACAAACAACAACTAACGGGAATCATAGATGATGCAGAGGCATACCACGGCGCCCCGGCAGGCATACAAATTGTGGGCCGTCGGCTGGATGAGGAGAGACTTCTCGTGATTGCTCAACGCGTGGTTGATGCGTTGGACAAGTACCACACCCGGAGATAGGGCAGAAGAAAAAAAGCTGAGCTGGGGCTAGTGGAGAGCTAAACTACAGCTACCTTGCAGCAACACATGAAGGACGGTGTCCAGTGATACTCTTGCCGGTGTATAAATGCGAGAGAGGGAGAGAGAGCTCTGGGAGGCGAGTACCATTAGGGATGACGACAAGGTACATTATTACAGCTGTTATCACTTGCAAAGCTGGTGTACTGCCGGTTGCCACTCGGCTCTGAGTGGCCGGGAAGCCTCTAGAAATGCGGGGTCAGCCAATCAAAGCCAATCAAGAATCATGTGAATTGTTTGGGCAAAACTACGTTTTCTGGGCTCATGTCGTTCGATCATGCTTTCTGCAACATTTGCATAATCCATACGAAGCGGCTTCCAGTATCAGCGGCTTGCCCTGCTCCTGGGCTTTGCCCCTCCCCTTTTCCATCTCCAGCCTCCATCTTACTGAAACCCTTCATCTTCACCACCTCGTTACTGAATTGTAATATTATCCGGCGATCGCCTCGAGTCTCAATTGAGACGTCTGGCTGGTTATCCGCGGTAGCTTCAAGGCAAAACCTTCCACCTTTTCCGACTCAGTTCACAATCAGGCTCGACCACCCAACTGGGAATGTGATGCTCCGTTGGAGCCCACAGCTTCTCGACCAATGTCTAGACGCGTACTGAAACGATTGTACGCGTGTTAGTCTCCAGAATTACAAATATATCCCAGTGCTTGACCTCGATTCTACGAAACGAATTGAACAACAGACCGAAGCCACTCGACGGCTCCGGACAGACGACCGACTGCCCAACATGGTGCTTTACCACACAGCCTCCAACACCTACGCCCATCCCTTTCCGGCCGTCACCCTGGCCTACTTCCTCCGCTACACCTCCCCAACCATCAATCCCTTCGCCACCCACGTGCTCAGCACCGACACAATCTCGAGCGACGTCGACCCGACCACGGGTCGCTTGCATATCACCCGCATCCACCTCAAGAAGTCCCGCCTTCCCGGGGCTATCTTCAAACTTCTTCCCTCGAGTGTCACGGGCGGCGGCAGCGCCGAGAAGGCTAGCTACATCCTCGAGACGAGCGTCGTCGACATGCGCGAGGGCTGGATGCGCACAGAGTCTCGAAACCTCAACTTCACTGGTGTTCTCAGTGTTATCGAGAGGCAGACCTACAGCGTGCCGCAGGGTGTCAGCACGCCCGTCAAGGTCGGAAGCGTCTCCAACACTGACGTCGCTACCACGGTAGAATTCAGATCGAGGCTGGGCGAGAAGATCAGGGGCAGGCTTCAGGATGTGAGGGATGAGCGCTGGCTCTCCGGCTGGATGGGGAGCAGGATCCGCGGCAGCATCGAGAAGATGGCATCTACCAAGACTGTCGACCAGCTGGGCAAGAGCAGGGAGGGGATGAGAGTTGTGCTTGAGAGGCTGAGGCACACCGGCGCCATGGGCATCCTCGAGATGGTGCGGAGGGAGAGGCAGGCACGGATGACTTGAATGCCATCCACGGACCATTCTTACCGCTACCAGAGACGACGTACACGATTAACGGCAACCAGAAACAGGGTATCATCTACTCCCAATCAGCACGTCATTCCGCCACGCTTCCTCGGGCGGCACCTAGTCACCCCCATCCCGGCGGCTGGTTGGCGCGATGTATGATCTGACCCATCCCCTTTCTGTTTCTCCTTTTGTACTATACTTTCACCGTTGTTTCTATATGGCTTGGATTATAGCGTGGCGCCCTGGGCCGCTCGTTGCCTGTGAGGGGGGCTTCGACATTCCCTTACACCCAATTTCTGTGGGTGGACCCTCCACTCTTTATGTGTGTACTATCTGGTTGTATGAAATTTGGCCGAGAATGAGATAGCTAGCGAGATGGAATATATCGATGTATCTTATCTATCTACCCTAGGTGGAATATAACCATGACTTGTAATGCTCGTAGGACATGGTGAAGTTGATAGCGCCTTCAATGGACTACCTTCGCAACATGCGCGCCATAAACCGTTTGTCCCCACAATCGTGAACGTTCAATTATAGGTATCCAGACGTGCAGGACCTTAGATCCAATCCATCTCCAACAAGAGCAGAGGTCAAGTGAGTTCAAGTTTCTCGATCGAGAATGCAGGCAGCAGCATATGGTGACTAAGCCAAGATACGGGATCTCCAAGACCGAAGAGGGATGCGCGTAGCTTTTAGCTTCCTCGCGTCACCCTTGATCTTCGATATTTGTCACCCTCCATACCTCTCCGCTTTCAAGGATGCCCAAATTACCTGGTGATAATGCTCAAATCTGCCAAACATGGCATACTTATCGAGGAATGACGTGATCTACGTCGACGACGACGAGTCGACTGCCTCGTCCGAGAATGATGTCGTCGAGCTTGCTCCACAAGGTCTGATTCCGGAGCGACGCGTCGCGACGAGTAGGAGCTCTTCATCCAAGCACGAGACGACACTGCCGGAGGGAAAAGTCACATGGACCGACGAATCCGATGACACTTCTCTGAAACATGTCAAGAGAAAAAGACGCTCGGTTGGCGGGGCCAAGAAGGCGAGAGGTCGTCCTTCCAAGCGAAGCAAGGGTGTGGAGAACGATTCCGACGAGGAACTAGCGGATGCTGGCGTTCCTGAATACCTCCGGAAGCGACGCAGAGCCTTTGATGAAAATTTCAGGCTCCTCCAGGAAGCCGGTCTACGGCTGCCACCTGACTACAGCGAGATTCGGCTCACTGAGAACGAGAGATTAGAGGACCTCACAGAGCGACCGCAGTTCGACGAAGTGAGCGGCATCAAGCCGTGTCGGCCGTACACCGACATCGAACTAGAACATTCCGGTGGCCTCATACCCGCGTCGATTGCGCAGTACCTCCGAGACTACCAGGTGGATGGAGTCAGGTTTCTCCATCGTCTGTTCGTCTATCAGAAAGGTGGAATTCTAGGAGACGATATGGGCCTGGGTAAGACGGTCCAAGTGGCTGCCTTTCTCGTAGCCGCATTCGGGAAGACGGGCGACGAGAGGGACGCAAAGAGGATGCGAGCGATGAGGCGGGAGCACGGGGTATGGTACCCGCGCGTCATGGTTGTGTGCCCAGGAACTCTCATCCAGAACTGGAAGAACGAGCTGGATCGCTGGGGCTGGTGGCATGTCGACATCTGCCACGGGGCGAGCAAGGAAGACGCAGTGATGACGGCGCGGTCTGGGCTCCTGGAGATTATGATCACAACGTACCAGACGTATAAAACGAACAAGAGCATCATCAACGGAGTCGAATGGGATGCGGTCATTGCGGACGAGTGCCACTGCCTCAAAGAGCCGAGCTCGGAAACGACAAAGGCCATGCGCGAAGTCAATTCTCTATGTCGCATCGGCCTCACGGGCACGGCCATCCAAAATTCGTACGAAGAGCTCTGGACCATCCTAGACTGGACCAACCCGGGACAGTTCGGGACTCTTGGGGAGTGGAGGAACACTATCTCGAGACCACTCACCATCGGACAGTCGCATGACGCGACCTTGAAGCAACTCAGCCTTGCTCGCAAGACAGCCAAGAAGCTCGTCCAGAATCTCCTGCCAGGCTTCTTCCTCCGCCGCATGAAGTCCCTCATTGCACACCAGCTGCCCAAGAAAACCGACAAGGTTGTGTTCTGCCCTCTGAGCGACATCCAGAGCGAGGCTTACGAGAACTTCCTGTCGAGCCGAGAGGTGACCCTTCTTCGCACGCTCGGCGATCCATGCGGCTGCGGAAAGCTACGGGAAAAGCGATACCCGATGAAGAAGGGCTGGTGCTGTCAAAAGTTTCTCCCAGATGGACGCCCGTGGCAGGCAATCGTGTTCCCGTGCATTATATCCTTGCAAAAGCTCGCAAACCATGTTACTCTCATGATCCCGTCATCACTCGACATGGCGGACAAGCAGGCCAACGAGCTCAGGCTACTCAAGATGGCGCTGCCGGACACGTGGGAGAAGCTTTATGCGAAGCGAGATTCCATGATCAACCTCGCGAACCCTGATTTCTGCGGCAAGTGGAAGATTTTGAAGAAGCTCCTGCGGTTCTGGCACAGCAATGGGGACAAGGTGCTCGTATTCTCCCACAGCGTCAAGTTGCTACGCATCCTCCAGTATCTTTTCAGTAACACGAGCTACTCAGTCAGTTATCTCGACGGGTCGCTCTCTTACGACGAACGGCAGCGTGTTGTCGATGATTTCAACTCGGACCCTAGCCAATTCGTCTTTCTTATCTCCACCAAGGCGGGCGGAGTGGGCCTTAATATCACTTCCGCCAACAAGGTGGTCATTGTCGATCCTCACTGGAACCCGTCGTACGATCTACAGGCCCAGGACCGGGCATACCGGATCGGGCAGACACGCGACGTGGACGTTTTCCGGCTCATCTCGAGGGTTATCATTTGTTATAAACTGTAAAAATTGTGTTGTTAAAAGAGGTGGAATTATCTGATTTGTTATTGTTACTAT
>JAXQGT010000387.1:0-12247 GCA_037040375.1 Basipetospora sp. M8501
CCCGCGGGCTTTATCGAAGAGGACAGGAGCTCTATGACGTCCGACGACCGCGACCCGAATTCCGTCCTGCTGTCTTTGGGGGGTGGCGTCCAGTCCACCCGCCTCGCCAGAGCGCTCTGGAGGCGGAGCGGTTCGTCGTCGGTCAGGGGTGGTGGGGGAATTGGTTTCTCGGGCTCAGGCTTGGGCGCAAAGTGCTTGCTTATGGACCCTGTCATCTTCTTCTTCCGTGACTTCGATGGTACTGTGTCCTTGGCTGCTTCCGTGAGGGTATTATCTCCTTGCGCCTTCGATCGTGGCTGGGATTTTCTCGACTTCGCGATCGGCTTTTTCGTCGTCGCTGCCGCAGCGGTCGCCTTTTTCTTCGCCCTCGCGTAACGACCAGCGTTGCGGGTAGTCAGCCGCGGCTCGGGGGGTTCTTGTCCCGCCGTCTTGGAAACGAAGTCATCGTGAGATATCTCCAGTATGGAGGCATCGCCCACCTCGGTTGCGGCAGTTTCCGCCGAGTCGGGCAGTTTCCTCCGTATCCACGAAGCCGCCGAGGAGTCCACCGCCGTCACAGCGATGCCCGAAACCGCGACAGCAGACGGGCCACTCTGCGCACGAGTAACTCCGGCTGCAGACGCGGCGGTCTCCTTCCGCCTGTCTCTCTGCGACAAGATCTCGTCCAGGGTGGGAAGGTCGGGCGACGACGAGCGGACTGCTGCAACGGCCACGGGGCCGCCTGCTCTGGGCGAGGAGCTGATGATGTATGCGCCGGCAACCATGGCGTAGTATCGCGGACCTGTGCCTGTCCTTGTCGGTATCGGGATCCGTAGAGAGCGCGGAGCGCATCTCCGTGCGCCGGTACGCAACACGTTTGTTAGCGGCTACGGAAGCCCTAGAGTTCGGGCTCCGCTCTCGAAGTCGAGTCTAAGAAATCAAAGGGCTTCAGGGCTAATCTCTTGGTAATAGGGTGTTGTGAGGGTTCCGCATCGGCATTGGATCGGTGGCGTCGAGGTTTGCGGTGGGGTTCGTAAACAAAACTGCATTGCGGAGGGCGTCGAATCCCACCAGGTTGCCAGGTCTCGCTAAGTCGCGATTTTAGCACGAAGTCACATGACTTACTACATGCACAAAAGTAGGTACCAATGAGGTCCGCACACGCCCAGTGCATTGTATATTCCTCGACCCTTTTCCCAACCAGACCCAACCTCGACTAGAGTTACGTGTGCATCGGTCTCCTAGGAAAGCGAGGAACAAATATTATCACAGTGGGACACAGGAGGACTCTTTGAACCAACTCTTTTCCCGGCCACAGTTGATGTGATTGTATTTTTTAACCAACACTGACGCATGCCAATTCGACACCATCCTCCCTTACTGCTCAACGCCTCCACCTGCGCCGACGAAGACAACCAAGACGGCGGCATATGCAGCTGTACAGGCAATAACGTCCTTCGGCTGCGAATCGTCCATCATTATAGCGAGACAGACGGCCACCGCGACCACAAAGACAGAGGTTGTAAGTAAGCTTTGTCGGATGCAGCACCATGATGAGCATCGGACCTACCAAGGCGAGTCCGCCGCTTAGTGCCATGATCAGACGCGACCACAGTGCTTGCCTGGCCTTGGCTCGCTTCTCGTTGGACATTCCAGAAGTGGTCGACGCCATGGCCCGCAAGAAGTATTCGTTGTGCTTATTGTGGAGGGAGTCGATTTCATTGTTAAGCTGACGAGCTTCTTCGGAGCTCTCGGAGCCCTCGGGCAGATCCGCCAGTTTCAATTTGGCGGTCTCGAGGGATTCGAGGTTGCTGATGATTTGATAAAGCACGATCTCTGACGGGAACAAGTATCCTCCATCGGCACGGAAGGCGCGGTAGTCGCGCAGCGCATTCGCTAGAGTACGCTTCATGAGCCAACAGTTCGTCACGAGCACCATCCGCTCGGGGACTCACAGTAGCGGGCCAGGTCCTGTGATATGTTGTCACACAGACTTTTGTCCATGAAATTCTGCTTCGAGGATAGGTGTCGAAGCAGGTTGTAACGGGATGATAATATGTTGTACCGATGCAGGAGTTCGAGGTCCCGTTTCTCGAGCCGTTTCTCGTCCCGTTTCACCATCTCCAAGCCAGATACAGTGAATGCCGCTCCTTCATCTGCATCCAAAGCCGCCAGAAGCGTGGCTTGGAGCGTATCTGTGTGGAAGTGGGGTGCATTAATCATATCATGAGGGCTTTCAAGCTCGACTAGGCTCGGCGTAGGCGGAGATTCTGGAGCCTCTTCGACGGCCATCTCTAGATCTCTGCTTGCCATTGATGTTTTGCGTGTATCACATACAGAGCTTTCTTCTCCCATACGAGATCGTAAGTATTTTACGAGCCATATGTAAGCGCTGGGACGCAGCAGCTTGAACAGACCCCAGCCGCAGGGAGGCGTCCCTACACGAATGTAGTCCTGACAGCCTTGCGAAGCGAATGTGTAAAAACATGTGGACGCCTGACAATGGGATTGGATGGTGCACCAACCCAATTTGATACGCGACCATCCCAAAGTCGATTAATCAGCGAAGAGTACACTGTGTGTACCACCTTGATAGAAGCAGGGTAGAGGTAAAGGCTGCCTCAGGACTTAATCTAGCAACCCTCGTGCCTGCATCAATATCTCAGTGTTGGTCCACCGTCCTTGCCTCTACTACAGTGTACTGGAGATTTTATGTATAGGTGTACCTCTCCTCTCTTTACGATCGTAAGACTCAAGCTAGCTGTGTTAACGCTGGCTGCGGGGATTAAAGATGCTGCGCAAATTGAAGCCTACGTAGATTGAGATGTATTGTTAGTGTGCAGCGAGGGCAGATTGAGATCAATGTGTAGGGTAGAGTTAGGAGGAAGCGTACTCCTCATTACCCCTAGGACGTAGCAATTTTGGTGGTAAACGTCGGGTACTCTTTGTTGAACCATCAGTTTTGGGATACAATGTAGTCGTTATTCTGGTTTGGCACACTTGAGCCCCGACGTGTCGTTCACTCCCGGTTCTCATAGCTCAACACTTGCCCTCAGTTGTCAAATTCTAGTCATGGTAAAGATTCCCCAGCCCCGCTCATCTTCCGGTTAGGCACGTGACCTCTAACTAACCAGCCCTCCCACACCAATCCACCAAGCTATGCTGCAAGGGTCACGCCCCGCACGAAAATTCAACATCGAAATCCCTTCTCGAATTTCTTCCCTTCGGATACCACGCACGTCAACGGACAAAACCACAGAACCACCTTTCTCACAACCCTCCCGACAAACCACACAAACACCGCAGTCATGGAGAACGATAAGGGCGAAGTCGTCGACCTGTACGTTGTCCCACTCCCTCTCGACTCTTCCCCCCTCCTTTCCGATTGTATCGAACGCACGAAGGAGCGAAACCGCCAAGACGAGCGAAACCGATGAATTGAATTGGAAGAAACAAGAATTGAGGGCAGAGGAAAAGAGGCTTGCTAACGCTGACGGGCTCACTACAGCTACGTCCCCCGCAAGTGCAGCGCCACCAACCGCATCATCAAGGCCAAGGACCACGCGTCGGTGCAGATCTCCGTCGCCAAGGTCGACGAGAACGGGCGCGCTATCCCCGGCGAGAACGTCGTGTACGCCCTCTGCGGCTTCGTCAGGGCGGTCGGCGAGAGCGACGACTCGCTCAACAGGCTGGCCCAGCGGGACGGCCTCCTCAAGAACGTCTGGAGCCCCGTGCGCTAAAGCGAAATGGAGGGGAGAGTCGTTTTGAGGGGGAGAAATTGGGGTTTACGGAAAGGTATGGGCGCCCTCTAAGCACCTAGGACGGGTTGCGCTTCCCTCCTCCCCCTTGAGGGGCTGGGCATTAGAGGGCTCGGGGCTGACAGTCCTCTTGCGGGGGCCATAGGTGTCCTTTCTATGAGGCATTGAGAGGGGTCTTTATCATGTCATATCCGGAATCAGAATTTTATGGCTGGCCGCGATGAGAACGACTGCCGGTTCCCAGGGGCGTCTGGTTTCTTAGATGGAAAAATAATTGCATTTTGAAGCCATTGAACCCAAAACCTATCTTTCCCCCCTCCCCCATTCAAGTCGTTCCACCGAAACCCGTGAACTCCGTCTCCCCCGTCCCCACGTCGGTTCGATATGTCCAGCCTCAACGAACCAACCGGCTAGCGAAGTCTCCTCGGACCGTGGGCCTTGTGCCTCTTTCTCTCCAAGACCGAGGATTCTGGGGCCACCCCGATGGTCCCCGTGCCGCAGATCAAAACTTCCTGACCTTCAAAAAGCTGCGCTGGTAAAGGTGTTCACCGCGGCACAGATACGGGCCAGACACTTTTCTTCCGTGATTCCCAGCCGTAGCACGGGATAACTTGACTCTTTTTGGTTACTTATACATGTGAGCCTTTATCTCGATCATGAATAAAGATCTAATGACCCTCCGCTGCCGCCACCATCTTAAACGCCCTCAAAGCCCTCTCCCTCGCCTCCTTATGCACCACAATCGGCCGCGGATACCCCTCCCTCTCCGCAACATCCCCCTGACCCCGCCCGTAAGGGTCATGCACGGCATCCCCCCTGACCGCCCTCAGCTCCGGCACGAACTTTCGTATGTACTCCCCCTCCGGGTCGAACCTCTCACTCTGCCGCAGCGGGTTGAAGATGCGAAAGTACGGCTGCGGGTCGACGCCCACGCTCGCGCTGAACCCCCACCCGCCGTTGTTGCTCGCGAAGTCGCCGTCGACGAGGCTCTCCATGAAGAACTTCTCGCCCATGCGCCAGTCGATCAGCAGGTCCTTGCACAGGAAGGAGGCGGCGATCATGCGCGGGCGGTTGTGCATCCAGGCGGTCGTGCGGAGCTGGCGCATGGCGGCGTCGACGATGGGGAAGCCCGTGCGGCCGGCGCACCAGGCCTCGAAGTGGTCTTTGTTGTAGGACCATGCCAGGTTGGCGAATTGCGCCTTGAAGGGCTTGTTCATGCTGTGGGGGGGTTGGGCATGTGTCAGCATTCCGTCGGAGATGATACAAAGATAGAAAAAAGAGGAAGCAGAAGAAAGAAATAGATACACAAATTGTGTCAGTTCGGAAAACTCACCAGATGTACGGCCAGTTGACGAGCGTGTGCTTGTAAAAGTCCCGCCAGGCCACCTCGGCGATCCACTTGCATATGCCGTCGATCCCCTTATCCAGCCTATCGCTCGTATTCCTCCCCCGCGCGACCATGACACACGTCCTCGCGCTCAGCGCTCCAGCCGAGAGGTACGCCGACACCCTGCTCGTAGCATCTGCCGCGGGGAAGTCCCTCGCCTCGCCATACCCCTCCACCCGCCCCTCGCAAAACTCGACGAGCCTGCGCCGCCCCTCGGCCTCGCCCGCGGGGTACATCTCGACGAGCGTCCGCTTGAGCTCCTTGCTGATCCGCTTACTCTCGCGCACCGCATCCCATGGGACGGGGCATCCGAAGAGGCTCCCGAACGTGGTGCTGCTTCGGGCGGCCTTTGGGTTCTTGCCGGGCGGGTCAAATGTGTCAAGCAAGTGCTCGTTCTCGTGGACGTGGGCGATCCACTTGCGGAACCAGGGCGTGTAGACGGAGAACTGACGCCCCGCGCCGCTCTGGAGTGACCCGGGCCTCACGACGCAGGTATCGTGAATGACGTCGAACGCAATGCCCCCTGCGGCCAGGGACCGGACCATGTCCGCCTCGCGCCGGAGCTCGTCCACCTCGTACTCCATGTTGGCGAACAGGTGCCTAGCCCCCCACTCGCGCATCAGCGCCTCGACCCTCCGAGGCACATCCCTCCTCCGCTCCACCGTCTCCATGTACAGCGGGATACCCAGCTGATCCAGATCCGCACGCAGAACCTCCAGCGTCCGCAGCGCAAAGTCAATGCTCGCTCCCGACACCACGTGCGCCTCCCAGTCCTCCGGGCTGGCGATGTACAACCCGATCACGGGCACCTCCTTGTCCTTGCCCTCCCCGCCGCCGCCGTCGGACGTCTTCTTCTTCCCGGCCAGGTGCAACGCGTGGTTATCCATGACCCGGAGATCCCGCTTGAACCAGTGCACGACGGCCTCGCCGACGGGGACGCGCGCGCGTTGCGCCGCAGTATCTGCGAGGGCGTTCTCGAGGGACTCTATGGGTTTCTCGATGGTGCCGTCCGCGTAGGCCTGGGCGCGCTGCGTGGTCATCTCCGGGGGGTAGTACTTTCGCAAGATGACGCCCGCGTCCTCGCCGACTTTGGAGAGGGGGTGGTAGTCGCCATTATTCGTCGACGAGGAGGGTGTGGGCGAAGGCGTACGCTTTGGGGCTGGTGATAGGCGGGCGGCTCGTTTAAGGGCAGGTCCAGATTCTGTGGAGGGCGTGGCACTGGACCGTAAACGTTTGCGAGTCATTGTGGTATACCCCCAGCAGGAGTGGGTACAGGGTGGTGAGAGAAGATGACGTTGGCAGGTGATGTTTTTTGAGCAAAGGAGTGTAAGTGGACGACACACCCAGATGTAAACGGAACCCGGGCTGCTCATCGACACATCGACTATGAATTTCGCGCTCTGGAGAGGTCATATACGTAGATAACGACGTAAGAATTGAGATACCTTGCTATTTATAAATATTTTTGTATATTCTCTATGAAGACTCAGCCAATCTCACTGATTCAACCATTCGCCGATGGTCGAGACGTCATCGCGAACACTTAGATCGGCCGGTTCAAGCAGCGCATCTGAGACATTTCCGGACTGTGGCTTGCCACTAGCAGCCCATTCAGCTCCCTTCGGGCCAATGAATTAGAAAGGAAGCTTATTCTGGATCTCATATTTAGATCTCGGTAACTACGCTTGGTTATGGTGGTTATGGTGGACTTCACAGTTCAACGTTATTTCCCAGAGCTGTAGTTGTGTAGAGAGGGTGACATAGGAAGAAATCCAATTGAAAGGTCGGTGGACTTCACCGTTCTTCTTTCTAGCCTTCTCCTCACAATCTTTGTCCAAGACGTACTAACCCAGGAGTGATTGCCCATTTGAATTGATCTACATTCTCAGCACATGTATCTATTTGTGAGATACAGGGGCCTGGGCAAGCATCTTGTGGATTTATGGACGTTATTCTCCTGCGCTCAACCTCCGATCGGATCAACCCTGATCTAATTGATATACTTCGGATTTCCCCTCGCAGATGTGCAGGTAATTCAGGATACACAAAGTGCCAGCGTTTCCCGCTCATTAACCGCCTCTTCTAGCAGAAAAAAGTGGTGACTTAAGATAAGTCCCGCTGTCCGCTGGTCCGAAGTGCTTCATACTCCTATATACCAAGAATTCAATCTGTGAATAACGACTGGCCTTTCTCACATACTCAATAGCCGTTTAGATCGAGTTTAATAGGCTGCGGGGTTAACCAGCAGCAAGCTTGTCTAGTTCCCCGGTCCACCGCCCACGTCTATTACGACACCCCAGCATAGCCGGAATCCCAACGGGGTGTAAGACTTCCAGTAGAGTATACTAATGGCCCCGCGTCAAAATCCCTCCAACGCGTCCAGAGCCGCATGTGGAAGCTTATGTTGACCCTATAGCTAGTATACCAAGGGTCTTGGCTCTTTGTGCGAGTATGAGGAACCCGAGAAAGCTGTCTTGCCGCCTGGTCGCTCCTGTCGGTCGGGAATGTTCGTAGAAGCACATGCGTAAGGCCAAGGAGTTCGGTTATCCACAGCATGTTCTGAGCATGAGGAACCCACCCGCTGGGACGCCGGAGGGTCCGGCCGCCAAGGCTGCCTGCTGGGTCGTGGTCGGGACAGTAGTGCGACTGAGTGGGTGCCGGTGTCCCATACGCCGAGACTAATCCAGTGAAGCGTCTCGCGCACCAGGGGGAAGGAATATCCAATCTCATAATTCGTAAGCAAGCATTCTAGCGAAATATTGATCGAAGTCGACACGATGTAGCACTAAACAGGCTGCTGCAAGCTATACCTCGATATAACCCGTAGTCCGCAGCAAGACTTCCTCGTTCACGGTGTAGGACGTGTGCTTCGGTTTAATATCGCCCACGTGTACTATCAGGCTTTCTTTCAGCTTCTTAATCGGCGGCCACCTCTTCGTGCGCCTCCAGGGTGATAAGGCCTGGCCCAACCCTCTCTTCCCTGCTATTTTACGGGCTGTTTCGGTGCCGTAGCTTGGAAAGAATATGGGTACGCCAATCACGCACATCCCAGGAGTTGCCGCGTCGAGAGCTCTGTTGACGCGTTCGAGAGAGAGTTTCCCGATAGAATATATACGACGCTAAGCTCGGACAAGAAAGGAGACGCTCCTAGCTATGCACCAGCGGCTATTATCCCACATGCAGTTTCGTTAAGAGGTGCTCGAGGTTCTAGACGTAGTCTAGCTCCTCCTTCATTGTGCTCTAATAGCGGAGGCCGCTACACTCGACACGAAGGGTCGTGAAGCGTGGAGTTGAACTGGACCGGTTTAGTGCCCAGAGGAATAGAAGATGATCTCACCACGGGGTATAATTGGTGCCTGCTGGATGTCTATAGTATGATTAAGTATATTGATTTGATGCAGCAGGAGAGAGGTCTTCGCAGTCATTGATCTCTTTTATATCTGTGACAGTGACGTACCTCTTTAGCCTCTCAAGGCCTGTGCCCCATGGCTCCAGGTAATAGATCAATGGCTTAGCTAGATACTAAACGGACAAGAACGTTTATACTTGGGGTCGTATGGTAGCGCATAATATTGTCATCGCCTCTCTTCCCGCCGGAGTCTATAGCACCGCCTCGGCTACTCCCCGGTGGCAGCGCCGGCGGCAATGGTAACGCCAGCCAATAATAGTCGGCCTTTCAACATGTTTGACCACTTTTGTTGGACAGGGTTCCGGCTCATCCAACGTTGATGAAAATCTGATGATTCTCTACAGCGTTTCTCGAGGAATCTTTGTGTGATGCGCCGATACGGCGGCAGATATGATTGGCTCTTACCGCTTACATATAAGCACCCTCTCTAATACACTATGTGAATGTGAATGTTATTCCTCCAGGTGTTTGCGCGTTTCCATCGATTCGCATGAGGCACTCACTGCCTCTGTCGCAAACTCATAAACCTCCTGGAGCCCACGTCACACTCTGCATACCATTTCTTCCCCCAACTTCATTCTAGATATGGCGTCTCTTTGGAAATCATTGAGGAAAGCTATACGCCGACCCCCGGAGCTGCCCTTGCGCTTCCCTGCGGCCAGCTTCGAAGTGTTCAGTGACTCCGTCATAGTCGAGGAGGAGCAGTTCGATGACTTCAAAACCGGTCAGTATTATCCGGCCAAGATCGGGGATGTCTATGATGGGAAGTACCAGGTCTTGGGCAAGCTGGGTTTCGGAACGACGTCAACAGTGTGGCTTGCCCGCAATCTCATGTACGTGCTGGGGACAATGCTCCCTAAAGATTCGGGCCTTGTATTAACCCCATTTCAGAGAACGCAAGCACGTAGCCTTGAAGATATATACCAAGAATGCGAATGACCGGGATGAGCTCCGTATTTATGAAATCCTGGCGAACGCCGGCCGCTCCCATCCAGGGTATCGCCACGTCCGCACGGCCTTGGATACGTTCAGGCTGGAGAGGCCGGGGGGCGCGACCCATGCGTGCCTCGTGCAAACCGCAATGTGGGACAGCTTCAGAGACCTTGCCCGTCGGAACCTCACCGGCCGATTCACGGAACACCTACTAAAGGCAGCCCTGGCACAACTCTTTCTAGCGCTCGATTTCCTGCACTCGGAATGCAGACTCGTCCACACCGGTGAGGTTCCAGGCTTCTGCCCCTTTTTTTTTTCTCGTCGACTGATTCTCCCCATACTAACACCAACCTTCCGATTGAAGACATCAAGGCCGATAACATACTTCAGGAGTTGGTGGACACGTCAGTTATGGACGCCTTTACCCAAGCGGAGTTAAACCACCCGTCGCCCAGGAAGGTAGTTGATGGTGTCGCCATCTATGCATCCAGGGGTTTCGAAAAGCCCAAGAAGTTTGGCGACGTTGTGCTGAGCGATTTCGGATCTGCTGTTGAGGGGGACCTAAAACGAAGCCACGATGCACAACCAGACGTGTATAGGTCACCAGAGGTGATGCTCGAAACAGAGTGGAGCTATCCTGTCGACATATGGAACGTGGGTGTCATGGTAAGCACACTCTCTTGGCGATTGTTTTGTTCTAGACTACCTTGCCTGACCTGGTGAACCGCCGTAGATATGGGACTTGTTCGAGGGACGACACCTCTTCTACGGCCATGACCCGGAACGAGACCGGTATCTGACACGGGCGCACCTCGCAGAAGTGATTGCGTTGTTGGGGCCGCCACCCCCTGATTTACTCCAACGTGGACGACGGAGCCGCGAATTCTTCACCGAAGATGGTATGCTACCTCCCACCTTACATTGCACTTCACAACCTAACGAGATATAAAACGTCTAGGAAAGTGGAACGCAGGGATCCCGATACCTCAGAGGAAGTTGGAAGATACCGTGACGGGACTTGAAGGAGAGAAGAAGGAGGCTTTCTTGAATTTTGTCAGGGGCATGTTGCAGTGGCGTCCGGAAGACCGGAAGACAGCGGCCCAACTTGTGGACGATCCATGGCTACGAAGTTAGAGCGTCGATGAGGCCTCGGCTCTGCCGTTCGTACGAGAGCACCATGGGTCCCTTACGGGCTTCACGAAGGATGCAGATAAGCAAGAGTTCCGGAAAATAACAGTTGAAAGCAACAATCCCCATTCAACTTTCATGAACGTCGGAGGACGAAGCGGCCCTCGATCAGTTCGGTAGAAGCTTCCATCCAGCATTGCAACCAGGCGATCCGCCACGTCAACACGTACTCTTCGAGGCTCAACCGGCTCGTCGCGGAGGAGTCTGCGAACCTTACCCTCAGCATCGACCACCACCCGCACCCACTGGAACCATTAGGCGAAAATATGGCACGAGATATTTGAGCGACCGTCACACATGTCCTCCGTCTGATGGAGCAACAGGGGCGGCGCGACAGCGCGGCGGGGCCGGAGGAGGCGGAGGAGGCGGAGGAGGTGTACGACGCCGAGGATCGCGTCACCCTCTTGACCACCTATGCAGCGCTGCAGATCCACCTCATCTCCCACGTATGTCAGGCAGTGGTTGGGTGGACAAACGTAGCGTGAGAAAAAATATTAAAAGTAAATTCAGTGGATCCTTTTGTTGGTTGATACCCCATGACACCGAGGAGGAGTGCCTTCACTATATTCTTGAGCTGAACGACGAACTCGAATTCCTACTAGCGTACCAAGTCACTCGTATGTTAGTCCCTACCTCGTCATCAGCGGGTCGTGGGTCTGCGGTGCGGGTTCTACTTGGGGTTTTCAGTTGCGGTTGCAGGTGCTACGAAGTTGATCTATTCGCGGTGTGAGGGAAGTTTTTTTTAAGGGAAGTGAACCTAGAACGATTTCGAGTTAGCATGTAGGCGACGGAGCATTCAGGTTTTCAGGGCACCAATCTGCAAGAGCTGCATTTAGTCTTTCAAGTATTAGCCATAACATACTATCTTATAGGTAGGCAGCTTAGGCTATTACGAATAGAGCGGTTATTGTGAGAATACACGGCTATTACATCAGTGTATAAATTGAGCCCCAAGGGCATGATCGCCTTGTAATGGGTCAATAAACTTGACTTCGCCGGTTTGGGCCGGCACGGCAATGTAGAAAGGCAATGAGGCATTTCGAGTGTGTGAACAACCCGCGATTTGTATATATGAGCGCAGTCGTATGCCGAAACATGGATCTCATTCCTCTCCTTTGTCGAAGAGCTCCTACATGAGGCATTGCCAAACAGCAAGTCTGAGTCCAGAAAGATAGGATTCGACTGGGTAGACCATGGCAAAGACATCAGCCCTCCTCGGCGCCCTGGCCGCACTGCCAATCGCTGTGGCCCAGAGCTTTCAGTTCCCCTGCGAAGATGGTCCGCTCCTTGAGAACCTCGTCTGCGACCCGGACGTCCCGAGCGATGACCGCGTGGCCGCACTGATCGAGGCCATGACGATTGACGAGAAGCTCGCAAATCTGGTCAAGTACGGATGCGCACACAACCCTCGAGAGGTCACCGAACCCTCGTGAAATCCCCGCTACCGCCCCTTTTGTCTCTCTACACGGCGAATCCACTCCGTCATATAAGTGTTTTACGCTGTCAATGATCAAACTCAAACTCGGAAAAACCTCCCTCCCGCTGACAATGCTCTACAGCAACAGTCCCGGTGCCCCGCGCATCGGCCTCCCC
>JAXQGT010000388.1:0-11790 GCA_037040375.1 Basipetospora sp. M8501
TGACGATCATATCGTCGGGATAGAGAAACCTTGGTATGAAACAGAACAGAGTGAAGATGCTGTTTCGTATAATGGGGGGGGCACGGTGAGGATGATGGACGACACCAACGGCACTTGGACGGCGACCATCCCCGCCGACATCAAGCCCGGGAAATATGTGATCCGCCAAGAGGTACGGGCCCTAATCAGCCCTCCTCCCCTTGCCCCCGCCATTTCTAAGTTACTAACCCTTCGTTTGACAAACAGATCATCGCTCTCCATTTCGCCGTCAACACCACAGATGGCTTCTCCATGTTCCCCATCGGGCCCCAGTTCTACATGACGTGCTTCAACTTCGAGGTCACCGGCGACGGCGAGGCCACCCCGGAGGGCGCCACGTTTCCCGGCGCCTACCTCGCCGACGACCCCGCCCTGAACTGGGACCTCGAGTCCAACGAGACGTACCCGCTCGCCGGCCCGGCCCTGTACGTCAGCGAGTACGACGTGGAGCTCGAGCCTCTGGACCGCGTGGTCATCAGCCCCACGGGAGACGAGGAGTCCGACGCGGAGTACTACGAGCAGCAGATTGAGGTCTTGGAGATGCAGGCGGATACTGTCATGTTCTTCGATTCCATCGGGGGGTAAAGGGAGCAGCAGGCTTTTGTGAAGAAAGTTACATCTGTGAATCGGTGCCGACTGGATGGCATCACGTCTCCGTTCGGGGGCGTCGAAAACATGTACATTTAGGCGATGACTCGAGCGGAAACAATAAACATGGTGCCAAATTTCCAAAGTATCACCCAACAACAACCAAGAGTTAGTAGGATCCTCCCGGTCGATGTAGTCGCTGGTCAATCTGCTCAAAGACGAAACCCCTTGCCCAAGGCCTTAACAGTACGATTCCAAACCCCTTTTTCTCGCACATCTATCCACCCCCTATTCCGCCTTCTTCTCCCCCTCCTCCTTCAGCCTCTGCGCCTCCTCTCTCCTCACCCTCTGAAAGGATTTTGGATACTCCCTCGCCACCCTCCACGCCTCCGCTTCTCTCTCCGCCTGCTTCACGAGCCCCTCCCTCCAGCTCCCCTTGACATCCTGCTGCCACATCACCATGCCGTAGTTCCACGCCAACAAGCCCTCCGCCCGCGCTCCGTCCGGATGCCGCAACAACCCCACCGCCAAGTCCACCATCTCCGGCCTGTCGTGCACCGCGTAGAACACCGACGCCATGCACCGCGCGCAAAAGTACCGCTCCACGTTGGGCGAGCTGTTATAGTACGCCAGCGTGCCTCCCAAGCGCTTCTCATCCACCGCCTTCTTGAGCTCGGACACCGTAGCCGGGAACGTCCCGCCGTCGGGCAGCTCGAAATGCGACAGCGGCGCAAACAACCAGTTCACGAGATCGCACCCGAACGCGAGCCGGCACGAGCGGCAGCACTCCGTCGACGCGAGGTACTTGCACGTCGACGGGTCGACGTACCAGGGGAGGTCCTCCGTCGGGCGAGCCGCCATGTCCACCGCGCTGCGGAGCACGAGGTCCACCCCGCCGCAGTGGCACTTGACGGGCGAGCGCTCCGGCGCCGCCAACGCCTGCGAGCGCGCCGTCTCCGTCGGGAGCGAAGGGTCGGACGACGCGGGCCACTCCCCGGAAAGCTCCTCCACTTCTCTTCCCTCATCTTCGTCCCACCCTCTGTACCGCTTGATGGGTTCACCGCCGTCGAGATGGCTCTGGCGCAGCCACATCGACGCCCCGCCGTCCTTGGTATCCCCCACGAAAATGTGTGACGCGTACTTGACCACCAGGCCGGGCGATTCTTCGTCGTCAAGACACCCCGTGATCACGGTCGGCGCCGCCCCGGGCTTCGTGCCGCGGCAGAACATGGGGGTGCCGCACGTCGCACAACCGAACTCGTCAAGGTTGGCCGAGAAGGCGTACCGGTGCAGTCCAGATAAGTCTTCCGTCTCGTTGGGCCACTTCGTCGTCACGAGGTACATGGATCCGCGGGAGTGCCGGCACGAGTCGCAGTGGCAGCACTCGGCCGCGAGGGGCAGCGACGACTTGGCCACAGAGGCTTTGAAGACGTGCGCCTTGCAGAGGCACCGGGCCGTGATTGTGACTTGGTCTGCCATGTTGGACTGCAGCTCTGATGAAGGCGTGATGTTGTCGTACTATTTACAATGTTTTTGCAGCTGTTATGTGCTCGTTAGATCAAACAAAGAAATGTAAGAATGTCGAAGGCGGAGGAGGCGTTGGGAGGTGGCGTCACAGTAGCGCATATAAATAAAGCTAGCATTGATTCTCCAGCTCTGACGTCGTCTCGTCTCCCCCGCATTCGCTTTGAATTCAATTCGTTGAACCCTTCAATCCAAGTCTTTATTTGGCAAGTCGCTTGTCGGCTTCTGTCAGACGGGTGCCGATCTGCCCGAAATACTGGCTACACACGGGCGGATGTCAAGGATTCAATCGAAGGGCGCGGCCAAGTCAACTCCGTGAAAAGTTGGTGATACTTTCTATGGAGAGATTCACAACGAGACATGGCTTGCCTCTCATGGTTTCGTCAGTGCACCATTCCTCTGTATCCTGTCGTCTCGTCTCGGTGGGTGTCTGGCCAAAGATATCAATAGTCGCGCTGATTGTATTCCATCCGCAGAATCCTGCTGAATAGCGAGAGGTAATGCAATTCTCTCCGCTTGTCCAATACATGATATTTTCATCAACCCCTAAACTCCTAAACGCGAGCCGTTTTCCCACTGGTTCCTCTGCAAACCCCGGTTCTCCCGCAGATCCCAGAACCATTTGACCATTTCCAATGATGCGCAGCGGCTAGCCAGGGACAAAGGGAAGGAGACGGAAAGGAAAGAAAAAAAAGGAACACTAAAGAAAAGGGCCAAAACATCCCATCGCTCGAGACCCAATACCCCAAACCTGTCCGCATTATCAAGACTTTCACAGCCCGGGCCTGGATACGGTTATCTGTGGGATATCCAAATCAACACACTCTATGGGAGCTTCTTACCCCTTATGGGTCTCGTCGTACTTGTTCCACGAGGGTGGCAGCGAGTCCCGACGCCGCAGCTGCTTACCACCCGCGCGCTCTTCAGATTGGGGCCAGCCAGCGGCCTCGGCGGCCTCGGCGGCCTCCACCTTCTCCCGGAGGTGACGAACCTTTCGCCGCAAGGTTAAGTTTTCGATCAACATCTTGACCACCTAGGTCTTGTACCCGTTGAGTAGCGTCGCCACTTTCGCTTCCATCCTCGCGTCCTTCACAGATCCTTCTGCCTCTGGCTCCTCCGGCTCTAGCTTTCGTGCGCCTGTCTCCTGTACCAGATCCTCCGTGGTTGCATAGAGTCGTCGCACAAGCTTTCGGAACTTTGCCGACGGTCTTGGCCCGTCGGCTGCAGATCCCGTGGGAGTCCCTCCGGTCTGCATCGGTCCGCTGCCAGTACCCATCTCGGTCCGTGAGAGCGTTCTTTCCTGCAGCCGTTTCAGTTCCTCCACCGTCTGCGCTGCCTGCAGCAGTAGACTGTCGATGGTAGAGTCTTCTACGCGTGATTCTTGAACCAAGTCACCGTTCTCACGCTCGTCAGGACTGTCTTTCAACACTTCGAGACTCTCGTCCAATGTTGTCGATGCCTCACCGGGTTCCTTGAGGTTCTCACGACTTGTCATTGAGTCTTCCTCGGCCACTGCGGACGCCCCATCCATGGTCGACCTGCCCCACAATGGCCCAGCGCCTCCCTTGGGAGTCGCTTGCGTTTTTTTGTCCGTCACCTTCTTGCCGTGCTTCCGGTTCGGACTCTTTCGACGAATCGCAACCGCCCCTTGTCCGGTGATTTCTCCTCCCCTTCGTGCCTTGCGGTTGCGCTTTTTTTTGTTCCGGAGTTTCGAATAACTCTTCACTAGTGTGTCCTGATTGTTCGTCGCACCTTGTAATGAGGCTGTTGTCTCAGTCCACTCTTCCGGTTCCCGAGAGTCGGCATCCGATGGCGATACGACTACTGCGCCTCCAACTTCTCTTGATTCCTGTCCATGCGGATCACTTTCTTCAGACATAGCCTGATCGTCGAGGTCATATCCCTCTTCCGATGTCGACGCCTCCATAGGGGGCTTTAGCGGTTTCGCAGTTGTTGGCCCGCCTAGTTCTTGTGGCTCACTTGCCTCAGACACCACAACCTTGTCGTCGGAGGTATCTCTTCCGTCCTGGTCGGGTGTTGACGACTCTGTAGAAGTTTCGGGTAACCCTTGGACACATCCGATCACATCTGGCTCCTGTGGCTCACTTGCCGCAGACACCACAGCCTTCAAGTTGTCGCTAGAGAGATCATTTTCTTCTTGGCCAGGTGAAGACAACCCTGTGGAAGCTTGTAGCATTTCTTCCACTCCTTCGTTTCCATCCGGTTCCTGTGGCTCACTTGGCTCAGGCAAGACAACCTTGTCATTAGGGGAATTATTTTCTCCCTCGTCAGGTGGAGGCAATCCTGTGGTTGGCGGTTCTTCCACGCCTGGTGTCTCAGTCGGTTCCTGCAGCTCTTGAGCGACAACCTGGCCTTCAGAACCACTGCCTCCTTGCTGAAAAGGCGCCGCCAACTCCAGGGCTGTGATTGGCGACGCCGCAGACGTAGTCCCGTCCGGTGCAGTCATCGGCCCATGATCCGATCCGAGATTCTGAACGGGTGGCTGCGAGTTGACATCTCCAGATTCTGTGTCATGGACTCTAACCTCGGGTGAAACCGAGCACTTCTCCTGACCTCCATCTGCAACTTGCGAGTCGCCCTCTAGCTCGGCCGTCACAGATTTCAAAGTCTCGGCTGCAGATTTGTTCTTGGCCTTTGCCTTCTTCCGCCTTTCATTTCGCATGCGGTTCTTGAGGCTTTTCTCTGATGGCGGGGCATTCGGCGCGGTCAGGTGCAAAGAAGTCGTCAAAAGCCCTGGCCCAGTAGCCATTGGAGACCCAATGATTGTCCGGTCATTGTCTGGCAGTGCCGAACTCACTTGAAGGTGTGGTCCACGCAATCCCCAGGGCAACCGCCAAGCATATCCCTTTGGTATCCCCTCGGCTCCAAACTCGAGGAAACAGCTGTTCAGTCCGGTCAGTTCCCAGCACTCCGGACCATGTCTGTCCTGATCGCGTAGGTGGCAGTTGTGGTCACAATACGAACGCATCAGGCAGTTGAGACACCGCATATACCTGGGTGACATGGGATCGAGCAATGCATCGCAACTGGCGCAGTGCTTGACATTGGGGTCCCCTGAGGACATACTGCCATTGGCTCGCACCAGTGGCGAGCGAAGCATGATGGGAATGGCGACTCGGACAACGTGCTTCGAGATCTCACGCCAATGAGCGGGAGGCTTGGCCAAATACCCATTGGGTATCCTTCCCTTCTCGCAGTCGCATATGGCCGGATCCGTCCATTTAGCACCTGTTGGAACACAGCGAATGATGGCAAGCCTGCAGTCATCCTTGTGAGGCCGGATGCGCACTCGCTCTGCCCACGGTTGGAGCACGTACGCCCACGGCATAGAGGGACCACAACTTCCCTCGCAAACCGGAAGCTCGCCACTTTCGATCATCTTGTCAATAAGACTAACAATCTTCGAAGGCAAGCCTGCATGCATATCCAGTACGGCCGCGTCCAGGACGAAGCCACTGCTTGAGAGGTCAAGCCGCACGGACGAGACGAAGAATACTACTCGCGGCACGAGTTTCTTCTTCAGATCATTAACGCCAGAAACACACCAAGTAAATCTGAATTTCGCATCAGGGTGGGGTTTGAAACCCATGTTCAAAAGGAACCAGTCGAAGCGGGCTCGCTCTCTTTCCCACGGGTAATCTGGGTCATTCCAGAAATCGGAATTATTGGAGATGAGTGCAGCATCGGACCATAGCTGGCCTAGGTACTTCTGAGGCTTCTCAAGCTTCTCTTCGTCGATTATCGGCAGTCTGTCAATAGGCACGTAAGACGTCGCCCAAAGAAGGGGGGTGTTGATGTACTCGTCAGCCAACATTGGACACCACAGATGTGGTGAGGATTTCCAGCAGGAGAAATCGAACAGCGCCCGGACAGCAAGAGTGTTGTTGCCCCGGATAAATCTGAGGGTTCGAGGAGAGACGGGGGCCGGAAAATCGATTCGAATGGGCGATGGGTTGGCACCCACAGTTACGGTGATAGTAAACGGACCCGCGACGAGGCAGGACAAGTTGCTCGCTTCCCGAAGGAATTGTTGCTGTTTTCCCTCTCGTAGCTCAACCCGCGCAAGCATGGACTGGATCGCGCCATGATCATTGCTTCCGGTCACGTTCATGACGACCTCAAGGTCATCGGTACTGAAATAGTCGGGCCAGGAGCCCCAACCTGGGAGTGGAAATGCTGGGCATATCAGATTCGGAGGCTGTTTCGAGAGGTATACCGACTTCTGGTCACTCAGTGCCACCTTATGGATTATCTGCCCGTCGGATGTGTCTCTCCGATGGCGTCCTGGCTCTGACGACGCCTCGTCCCGTGCGATTATATTGATAGTCATGGGTGTGCTGGTGTCATCGAATGGAAGGATCAAAGTAGGGATTCAAAAGGAGATGATAAGGTCCGAATCGCCGTGTTGCCCGTTCTCATCGTCGACGACAAAGACTTGAAATGCTTCAGTATTTCTTTTACCTTTGGTCTTGACTAGGCCGAAGCCCAGCTGCAGACACGAGAACAGGTGCAGCTTCTCATCCCCTTGAGTTATAAGGCATTGAAGGCGACCAGTAACCCTCTTGGGCTCTGAGCCTTCCATGTCGGCCCCGAGTCGGTCTTTTGGGACTACTAACGTCAGAATCAAGGTTTCCGGAACGTCCTTCCATAAAATGGCGGCTCCATACGGTGGTGGAGGGGTCAGGGCAAGGCCGTAGATGTAGAGGTATATTATCAACTCCTGTTTCCACACCTTGAGACACTGTTCATCATTGTCAATGAGATCCAGAAAGCGTTGGATAGCGTCTCCCCAGTCAGTCTTGATGTCGGCCCAAATGTGGCCAACGAAAGCGGCAAAAGCAGCCTGAGTATACCGTGGCTTGACAAACGTTGTGGGCAGGCTGTCGGCGTCGTCCCAGTCTAAGCGCATCTCACAAAACATATGTTTGTAAATTGCCAACAGCACGTGTGCCAAAAAGGTTGAGGAGAAGGTCGGATGTGGGCGTAGTGGAATGTCAGCAAAGGAAGGGAGAACTATGGTGACTCGCCTTTTCCAGGGAACCACGTAGAAAGCTGGTGGTAGACCAACGGAGTCTTGGATGCTTCGCGTAGTGCTGTTCGTCAACATTTCGACGGGAAAGAGTCCGAGTAGTGTACAGACTGTCTCACTGTGGCCAGGGAGACAGTCTGTAAAGTGAACCCAGTGCGATTCTCTTGCAATGGTGTTTGTGTACAGTGTAGACGACAGGCTGTGTCTCAAAAGCGGAATGGCCGCTACCAGGGTATTCAGGGTCCCAACCTCAATGGCCATGTTGGCTGTGTCAATGATATCGAACATGAACGGGGCTAACGGGGCTTCCAATCCCTCGTCCAAGTATTCTCCGCCCGCATTGAGGGGATCGAAACCGTTGATATTACGATACCATCCCGCCATAACGTCAGTACCAGAGCGGTCGAGACGGTGTTGACGGTGCAGCAAGAGTTGGCAAAAGGACAAGGGGTTGGCTTGTGCAACTCGGATCTTCAAGTCATATTGAGTGACATTCTGTCGCAAGGCCTCTGCCCAGCGACCCAGTTCTTGCTGGGCGGCGACAACAAGGTTTGCAGTTGTTGACTTCCCAAGCTCGCAGAACAACGGAGAGCCCTGCTTCTGAGTGACCAAGGCTAGTGCGAGATGGAATCCAACGATGCCATCTGTACCGCCGTCAAGACTGCGTCTGGGGTCGGTGGAGATGAAAAGGGGGTTTAGAAGGGTCCTCTTGACACCAGAGCTTGTGCCAACGGCCCCGCGGCCCCAATATTCACAGAATAACTGTCGGATAAAGTCGGCCTTCTTGTCATTGTCAAAAGGACTCGTAGATCTTGTGGCGGGATTGTAGTTGATGCCATTGGTGGGTGCGTCAAACGAGAAGCTGTTGTCAGAGGCGACACGGGGGGGTTCGTGGGCATACAATGCCCAATGATCGACGGCACGCCTCAAGGTGCCGGGGTCGCAAAACTGAAGCCATGAACCATACGAGCTTTCATTCCAACTTGCGGTAGTTTTGGAGACGCTGAGGAGTGCTTCGGCGTGGGACTGGATCGTGGCCAGGGTCTCGAGGGTCAGACAGCGAGCGTGATACATTTCAAATAGGTCTAGAGACCTAGTTCCGTCCTTGTCGTCGAACATGAAGGTAAGAAGAAAGACCGCTCGCGCTTTGTAAGGGGTTCGAATTAGTACGAAGATACAGACCGAGTGATCAAGGCAAGTGGTCGAGAGGAATACCAACTCACCCAAGGCAACGGGTTCCGGAAAGCATGCCGTCACATCGATCTTGCGAGGAGGGCCGAGTTCAAGGGTAAATAGAAGATCCGCAAAGTCCTCGCAGCCGAGAAGCAGGATCTGGGCGCTGTAATCCGGCGGGAGGAACTCTGTCAGGGAGCGTGCCGAGGCCCGGGGCAGTGGGTAGAACTGCTTAGTGGCACGCAGCACTTGATGGGTAGCTACAAACATGATGGGCGGCGGAGCTTGGTGTATGGGGACCCTTGTAGACCAGATGCGGCTGGTGGCATTGGCGAATTGTAAGCTCAACCGGGCGATAACTGATACTGTGGGGATGTTGATGGATACAAATGAATATGAAGCTATCTGGGCATGGAGCGATGCTGAGCATTAATGGTAACGAGAGTTGAAGAGGCAGAGAAGCAGACTGGAAATATGAGGCCGGTGGGAGAGGACAGGCAACATGTGGCGCCTAACTGGTTCAAGTGTGGACTGGGCCTGGACACTGCAACACATGGACTGCACGTGCTCTGGTTCGCTCTCTTCTGTGGATTTCTGATGGAAGTGTAATGGTGCCATGTTGTTACTGATGGATGTGAAAGGTGAAAGAGCGACTGTGATGTACCACTGTAGCGTATTGGCGATGTGCTTGATTCAATTGATCTAGTGTACCTGTGCCGTTATCGAAGAACATCAACCAAAGGGGCCATGATGGATCATTGATACCCTCGCCCTTGGTACTTGACTTCAGCATTGGAGACAGACTACTAGATAGAATGCTGGATCTGATTGATGCTTCGCTGTGTGCTAGATGCATTAGATCCTGGTTTGTAAGACTACGAGCGCCCAATGCCATTATTGATACTTGAATGCGATGATTGATTTGATGGATCTTGCATTCTCGTCTTCAGGCGTACTTCCAAAGAAAACCTACAAGGCTTCCAGTTCTAGCCTTCAATATGAACAAGAATGGGAACTATCAAAGTATAACCTTATCAGGCGAATCTGACCATGACACGCATCTATCAGGCATTGATCCCGCTCGAAGACTAATGAAAGGTAAGTGAGCCATCAATGGCAGCCGCCATGATGTCTTTCGGTGTGTCCACACGACTTTATATCTCCTAGGTCAGACAAAGGCAACTTGCTACTTAATACGATGTAGACTTTAAACTTGGGATTCCCATGACCTAGAGTTTACCGAAAATACATGGAGAATAAGGTATAGGAGAGACTCATACCAATACGGGGAGCTGCGGACTTCTCATGTCCCCTCTCCACATATCTGCTGCATATACATCAAGTATGTATTGAAGAAACTTGAGGTGCTACCTACCTGGACTGGAGACTGAAGCTTGTGCCTCAGCATCCGCTGGTAATCCGGACCTGGGCTCCTATTATACTTTTGATAAGTAATAATCTCTGTCCTGCAAAGATCTCAGCCTTGATGCCCTCAATTGGCGCGTAGTCCAGGCAGGAGATATCAAGATCTGTGTCATCCATGATTGGGTTGAAAACCCGTCGTCGTCCTTAAAGTTGGTGTAACGTGTGACGGGCAAGCGTCGAGAGGGTTGTGCGACGACGCGCAGTCGATGGGATATACAAGACATTACTGATTTGACGCTTCAGTCGCTTCTTCTAAGGGGAAAGGCTACATCTACCGACCTGCGTCTTCCTTTGAATCCGGGCCACCCATGTCGGCGAAAGTTCCGTTAAAGTGCCAGTTGATGGAACCGCAGCCATCCACGGACCGCGTCCATTCTCGCTTACATGCAACCGGGACAAACCTAGACCGCCCTTCCGAACGAAGAGCACCAATCCAGTCCCCGAATCTTACACACATACCGGCGGCGACATTTCATCAGGGCAATGTCCACGTTCTTTAACCGGGGCGGCCGAGCAGGAGGGGGAAACCCAGCACTGCAGAACTTTGCAATGTTGCGGGGTCGGGAATAAGCACACCACTTTATTCCAACGTCCGAACTGCTCTTCGGCTGCGCAGGTCCACTTCTTACCCGGTAAGCTACAGTGACATTCAACCGTAATGAGCTCCTGCATGGTGGCAAGGCTCATCCAGCGAGCCTCTTAGGAACATTGGAGCTACTGCACTCAATATCAAGAGTCTCCTCGTTATTGGCGACCGTTGCGCGACCACCCTTTGCACAAGTGCCCGCGTTATATCGGGTCAGCACAGCGCAAGGAGGGTGAGCAATCAAGTTCTGGCTGATTACTATCGAAGTACAGAGTGTGCGGGAGTCGAGCATGCGTGGACGGTAGAGGAGAGAATGGGGGCCACAGACGATTCCTTCATAAAAGGGGAAGACTCCCGGGCGCCGTCATTTCGACTCCCATGGCCTGGCCCACCGACACAACTCAAAAGTATCCCAACACTGCCCAAGATGCAGTTGGCCGCTCTCGTTCTCCTCTCCCTTGCGACCTGCGTGGTCCCCCACCCAGGCAAGCCTGCCGGCCCCTCCCATCACTTCCTCACCCCGCGCACCCCGTCCCGTGACTGGAACGCCCCGCGGGCCAACAAGAGCAGCTTCCTCGCGCCCCGCTCCCGCCTGACCCCAGCTGCTTTCAACGCCCCTCGCTCCCCGGGATCATCAAGTTCCCACAATGCCTTCAACAGCCGGGCACTCGCCGCGGAGGACGGCGCCGCCCTCTTTAAGCGTGCCACCTCCGGCCAGTGGGAGGATCTCAGCGGAAGCATGCCCTCGTACCCGAGCCCCGTGTCCTGGGGCAGCGGCCGCCAGGACGTGTACTACAAGGGCGAGGACGGGTCGTGCCAGCACAAGACGTACGAGGACAGTAGCGGCTGGGGCGCCTGGGAGGACCTCGGGGGTTCCCTGGACAGCGCCCCGTCGACGTGCAGCTGGGGCCACGGCCGGATGGACGTCTACGCCAAGGGTACCGACGGTGGGTGCTGGCACCGAAAGTACGACGAGAACGACGACGACGGCGGCTGGGGATCATGGGAGGATCTCGGCGGAGATGTAAAGGGCGAGCCGTCCACGTGCGCCCGCGACGCCGATTACATGGACGTCTACGTCTCAAGCCAAGACGGCGAGTGCTGGCACAGGAACTACGACAACAAGGCGGACGACGGCTGGGGCTCCTGGGAGAATCTGGGAGGGTATCTCGACGGCCCGCCCAAGACGGTCACCTGGGGCTCGGACCACATGAGCGTCTTCTGCAAGGGCGAGGACGGCCAGGCCTGGCACAAGAAGTGGGACGGCGGCAGCGGGGGCTGGGGCGACTGGGAGGACCTTGGCGGGTACGTCGAGGGCACGCCGGCGGCCTGCGCGTGGAAAGACCAGATGCACGTCTACGTCAAGGGAGACGACGGGGCGTGCTGGCACAGGGGCTACGAGAAC
>JAXQGT010000389.1:0-12275 GCA_037040375.1 Basipetospora sp. M8501
GAGCTGTTCATTTTTTATAATATACACATACATTTGCATACCACCCCCACCCCACCCAAGGAGCTTGGCGAGCAGCTGATTCAGAACTGCAAGGAGGCACTGGAGGCTGCACCCGTCTACAAGGATGTCAACGTGCCCACCGGGCCCAAGACCACAGTCGACGCCAAGGGCAACCTCAACTACGAAGAGGCTCCCAGGTCTAGTTGCAGGAAGCTGGAGCACTACGTGCAGCAGATGAGCGAGGGCGGCAAGATCTCCGAGTACGGCAACCGCACCAAGGTTCAGAACGATCTGCACCGCATGTACAAGCTCATCAAGCAACAGCACAAGTCAACCTTGACGAGCGCCCAGCTGGAGATCAGGAACCTGTACCGTGATGTCTGCCGATCCCTCGCCATGAACGAGGGTCAGATACTCCCCAAGGAGAACGGCACCGCCGGTGGAAAGAAGCCTGTTTCTAAGTCTCCTGTTCCTGGCAACAAGGGCAAGGTTGAGACTATTCCGTTCCTCCACCTCAAGCGCAAGAATCTTCACGGCTGGGACTACAGCAAGAAACTCACCGCTCTGTATCTCAACGGCCTTGAGAAGGCTGCCCGGGATGGTCTGACCTTCGCGGGCAAGTACGCGCTCATGACGGGTGCCGGAGCGGGCTCCATCGGAGCTGAGGTCTTGACTGGTCTTATCAGCGGAGGTGCCAAGGTTATCGTGACCACTAGCCGGTTCTCTCGCGAAGTTACCGAGTACTACCAGGCGCTCTACACCAAGTATGGCTCTCGTGGCTCGCAACTGGTCGTCGTTCCTTTCAACCAGGGTAGCAAGCAAGATGTTGAGGCCCTCGTCGAATACGTCTACGATCCCAAGAACGGCCTTGGGTGGGATTTGGACTACGTCATTCCCTTCGCAGCCATCTCGGAGAATGGCCGCCAGATCGATAACATCGACTCCAGGTCTGAGCTCGCCCACCGCATTATGCTTACCAACCTCCTGCGCCTCCTTGGATGTGTCAAGACACAGAAGGCCGAGCGCGGCTTCGAGACCCGTCCGGCTCAGGTTATCTTGCCCCTGTCCCCCAACCACGGCACTTTCGGCAGCGACGGACTTTACTCCGAGTCGAAGCTCGCTCTGGAGACCCTCTTCAATCGATGGACTTCGGAAGACTGGGCCAACTACCTCACCATCTGCGGTGCTGTCATCGGCTGGACTCGCGGCACTGGTCTCATGTCTGGCAACAACATCGTCGCGGAGGGCGTCGAGAAGTATGGCGTCCGCACTTTCTCTCAGCAAGAGATGGCTTTCAATATTCTCGGCCTCATGGCACCAACTGTTGTGGATCTCTGCCAGGCAGAGCCGGTCTTTGCCGATTTGAACGGTGGCCTCCAGTTCATCCCCAACCTTAACGAGGTCACTACGAAGCTCCGCAAGGATATCATGGAAGATAGCGAGATCCGCAAGGCGGTCACCAAGGAGACTGCCATTGAGAACACCATCGTTAACGGTGCCGCTTCCGAGGCGCTCTACAAGAAGAAGATCATCGAGCCCCGCGCCAATATCAAGTTCGAGTTCCCCACCGCCCTGGACTGGGAGACGGACATTGCGCCGCACAACGAAAAGCTGAAGGGTATGGTTGACCTCGAAAGGGTTGTCGTGGTCACTGGATTCGCCGAGGTCGGCCCTTGGGGTAACGCACGTACTCGATGGGAGATGGAGGCCTACGGCGAGTTCTCCCTTGAGGGATGTGTCGAGATGGCTTGGATCATGGGTCTTATCAAGCACCACAACGGCCCCATTAAGGGCCGCCCCTACTCAGGATGGGTCGACGCCAAGACATCAACGCCAGTCGACGAAAAGGATGTCAAGTCCAAGTATGAAAAGTACATCCTTGAGCACTCCGGTATCCGTCTGATCGAGCCAGAGCTGTTCGATGGTTACGATCCCAACAAGAAGCAACTGCTTCATGAGGTCGTGATCGAGCAGGATCTCGAGCCTTTCGAGGCTTCCAAGGAGACGGCGGAAGAGTTCAGGCGCGAGCACGGTGACAAGGTGGAGATATTCGAGATCCCCGAGTCTGGAGAGTACACTGTGCGTCTCAGGAAGGGCGCTGCTCTCTGGATCCCCAAGGCCTTGAGATTCGACCGTCTCGTTGCCGGTCAAATCCCCACGGGCTGGGATGCCAAGCGCTACGGTATCCCTGATGATATCATCTCACAGGTGGACCCTGTTGCTCTCTTCGTCCTGGTGTCAACGGCGGAAGCCCTGCTCTCGTCTGGTATCACCGACCCGTACGAGTTCTACAAGTATGTGCACGTCTCCGAAGTCGGAAACTGTGTCGGCTCTGGTATGGGAGGTGCTGCTGCCCTCCGTGGCATGCACCGCGACCGCTTCCTCGACAAGCCTCTCCAGAACGATATCCTCCAGGAGTCCTTCATCAACACCATGAGCGCCTGGGTCAACATGTTGCTCCTCTCGTCCTCGGGCCCCATCAAGACCCCTGTCGGTGCCTGCGCGACGGCTGTTGAGTCTGTTGACATTGGGTACGAGACAATCATGGAGGGCAAGGCCCGCGTCTGCTTCGTCGGTGGTTTCGATGATTTCGGCGAGGAGGGCTCTTACGAATTCGCCAACATGAAGGCCACCAGCAACGCGGTTGACGAGTTTGCTCACGGCCGTACCCCCGCCGAGATGTCCCGCCCTACCACCACAACCAGGAATGGCTTCATGGAGTCGCAGGGTTGCGGTCTGCAGATTATCATGACCGCCAAGCTCGCGCTCGAGATGGGTGTTCCGATTTATGGTGTCCTCGCCCTGACGACCACCGCCTCTGACAAGATCGGCCGCTCCGTCCCCGCCCCCGGACAAGGTGTTCTCACCACTGCCCGCGAGCACGCCGGCAAGTTCCCCTCGCCTCTTCTCGACATCGACTACCGTCGTCGCCAGATTGAGCGTCGCAGGAAGCAGATCAACCAGTGGAAGGCGTCCGAGCTGGAGTTCCTCTACGATGAGGTTGACGCGATGAAGTCGCAAGACCCCTCGTTCGACGACAAGAGCTACTTCCAGGAGCGCACTTCGCACCTCGAGAAGGAGGCCGCCCGCCAAGAGAAGGAGATGCTCCGCAGCCTGGGCAACAACTTCTGGAAGAACGATACCTCGATCGCTCCTCTCCGCGGAGCCCTCGCCACCTGGGGTCTGACTATTGATGACCTCGGCGTCGCCTCGTTCCATGGTACGTCTACCAAGGCCAACGACAAGAACGAGTCCTCCGTCATCTGCCAGCAGCTCCGCCACCTCGGCCGTACTAAGGGCAACGCCGTGCTGGGTGTCTTCCAGAAGTACCTCACCGGTCATCCCAAGGGTGCCGCTGGTGCTTGGATGATGAACGGATGTCTCCAGGTGCTTAACTCTGGCATCGTCCCTGGCAACCGCAACGCCGACAACGTCGATCCCGTCATGGAGCAGTTCGACCTGATTGCCTACCCGAGCCGCACCATCCAGACGGACGGCATCAAGGCTTTCTCCGTGACGTCATTCGGTTTCGGCCAGAAGGGCGCGCAGGCCATCGGCGTGCACCCGCGCTACCTCTTCGCGACCCTCGACAAGGCTACGTATGAGGCCTACTGCGCCAAGGTGTCGGCGCGCCAGAAGAAGGCGTACTCGTACTTCCATAACGGCCTCATCCACAACTCGCTCTTCGTGGCCAAGACCCACAGCCCGTACACGGACGAACAGCTGAGCAAGGTGCTCCTCAACCCCGACGCGCGCGTCGCGGAGGACAAGAAGTCGTCCGAGCTCAAGTACCCCGCGGACTTTATGAAGCGCTCGGAGAAGGCCCCCTTGCCCTCGACCGTCAAGACTACCGAGGCCATGGTTGAGGCGCTCGCCGCCAAGGCGGTGTCCAAGGGCGGCAACAACGTGGGCGTAGACGTGGAGGACATCTCGGCCATTAACATCGAGAACGAGACTTTCATTTCGAGGAACTTTACCAAGGCGGAGATCGACTACTGTCGCCGGGCCCCCAGCCCCCAAAGCTCGTTCGCCGGCAGGTGGAGCGCCAAGGAGGCCGTGTTCAAGGCCCTTGGTGTTGCAAGCCAGGGTGCCGGTGCGGCGCTCAAAGACATTGAGATTCTGAGGAGTGAGGACGGTGTTCCTTCTGTCAAGGTAAGATTACCCTTCCCCCCTGCCCCCTTCCACCTTCCTCCTTCTCTCTCGGCCTCCCCGAAGGTGAATTACGGTATTCTCGGGACAACTTTATCTAACAGATTTTCCTTACTACAGCTTCACGGCGATGCTGCGTCCGCTGCTAAGAAGGCCGGTGTCACCGACATCAGCGTGTCCATCTCCCACTCCGACACGCAGGCGATGGCCGTCGCCGTTGCTTCGAAGTAAAAGAATAAGGACGTAACGATATAAGCCGAGGGTGGGAATGGGTGCTGGGTTTTTGTTCTGTTTCGACGTTGTTTGTTTTTATAGCTTTTGACAATCTTCTTCGGCTTTCTTACCTTTAATCCCGATTTGAAGCGCCTGTTTAGGGGGTTGCTTCTGGAGAAAACGGCGGACTGCAGGTGCCGGGTAGTCATAGAGTTTACATGGTCGAAGAAATAATAGATTGTGTCTAAGTTTACATCCGTTGCCTTGCAATTTGTGCCCGATCAGGTCACAACTTCACCGTGATGGCCAAAAGTTTCACGCCCAGCATCTTGCCCGCCACTTATGTTACCACCTCACGGAGTCAGAGTCACAGCAAACCATGGATGGTAAAGCATCAAACATATTGATTTCTCACTTGATTGAGTGAGTGGGGTATCATCCTCTTGCGCCGTATGTGTCCATGTCCGTACTAAAGAGGATGCAAACAATCACAACACCTTTCCCGAACCCCCCTTCACCTCGTACCATCCTGGCGGGCTGGGTGTAAGTTCGCAACCGGTGACACCTACCAAGTGGGGAGAATAACGTCGGAAACAGAAACAGAAAGAAAAACGGTTCTCGGACGGCTCCGCCCAGCTGTAAACCTATCCGTAGCCCCGCCCTAGAGCCCATGATACGCTCCCTTACCCTGCGGGTGGCTCATAGGGTCCAGATGAAAAGTCTGGAGGCCATCCTGCTTATCCCAATTCTCATCCATAGTCAGGCGAGCCCTCTTTGAGCCAACCCTCGTGGCCGTCGGCTCCACCTTGACCTTGACCCTCGCCTTCATGTGAGGAGGCACACGATCCCATGAGTCCTCGGGCACGCCAAACGCCACGGCAGCCGCCTTCCAGAAGTCTCTCTGAGGCTCGAGCTCGGTAATCATCTCCGCGAGCGCATCACGGTGGTCGGCCTCCCGACGGCGCTTGCGCTCCGCGGCCTGGCGATTAGACTCGCGGTCATGCAGCTTGCACATCTCAGCGATCATGCGGTTCTCCTCCGCGATAGCCGCTCGCTCCTCCTCGGTGGCGTTCTCTGGAACACGCTTGATCTTGGGACGCGTCCAGAGGTTCGAGGGGATGATGCGAGCACGCGAGGGAGGCGGGAGGTTGGGGTCGAGAAGGGGTTGGGTCAGAATGTTGTGGACAAGAACGGAACGCCGGGCAAGCTCGGCCGGAGGTACATCGGCAGGGACGAATGGAAAGTAGCCGGCATGAAAGAGAAGGAGCAGCTTATCGTATGAGGACTCCTCCGCGCTGGGGAGAGTGCGGTTTGATCCTTGCGAATTTTGGTTGGTGTTGCGAGTGGTCCGGGCCGGCATGTCAAAGGTGGCGGCCGGTTGAGGGGCGTAGAAGGCCGGTTGGTGGTCGATAAGGTCGAGATTACCGTCTGTAACAAAATCCGTCATCTCGGAATTCTTCATCTGAACAAGGTGATTCTGGATGGCCATCTTACCGTTAAACTCGAAGGTGTGAAAGCCCGGTTGGGGCGGATTGAATTGCCGGTCTGGGATGAATGTCAGTATATCGGACCAAGGACTGAATAGATGGTTTGGACGAGTCGTACCCATATTCAGCCCGGTACTGGTGGTTTCCGGTCGCTGTCTCCTAGAAAACAGTCAATATCTGACTTTGAAGGAAGTCAAAACCCGGATCTGTCTCTAACACGCTTGTGCCCTGACTGGTGACTTGTGTCACTAAGCAAACAGGCAGGATTGTCGACGAAAAGATGAGGCAACTTCAGCTTGAAGTGTTGAGTCTGTTTGGGATATGGAGGGAGAGTCCGATGTGGTATGTTGAAGATGGTAGAAAGGTGCAATTCTAGGCTTGTCTATCTTCTATATTTATATAGTTTTGCTCTGCTGCCTCTGGCAACTATTTTGAGCTCCCACGAGATATCTGTTGCTGGTGAATCAGGGTCACGTAGATAAAAAGTGTCATGTTGGTACGGGGATCGTTCATGACTGAGTCCATGACTAGGGCTGGACCGCTACCTAACAGAACAATCGGTGCTCGAGCAGGTCAATACCATAGCAACCGTCTATTCAGGCCCACACAATGACATTCAGAACCCGAGTCCACTCCGCTCCGCTATTCAAAGCTGGGGCCTTGAGGGAAGTGCTGCTCTGTGTACTCACCTCTGAGTGGGGAGAGTCGTCGGAAGGTATGAGCTTCAATAAGCCGGCGGAGAAGGCTATTTTGAAGTCAACAGCTGTGAGCCAAAGGGGATTCGATATCCAAGATGAACAAGTGTAAGACTTCACAGGAAGTGGCAAATGTTCGTTGCCGCGATTCTGCTCGAAAGGTACACTTCAGGTCATGGACGTGGGGAATGTCATAGTGGTGAGGTTTGAGATGGAAGGCCGTTTGGCATGGGAAGATTGTCGAGGGAAACAGTATGTAGCTGTCAAAGACCTCTTGGATACAAGTAGAACTGAATACTTTAAGCCGCGCCGAAGAACACGTCAACATTGAACTGATGATGACGCTGGATCTGCAGCCGGAACTGTGGCCTTTATGGAGCCTGCAGTAGATATTGTGCCGGGGAAGGCTGGAAGGAGACACTGAAGGTCCAGACTAGGTAGGAAGGAGCGTCCAACATAATCAACGTTAGACAGGCGGCGACCAGTCGTACTTGCCTAATATGAGCTTTTAAGGGTGCAGGATAGACCGGTATAACTTTCTTACTGGTTGATGACAGTGCAGCAGAGCGTAAGTATCAAATAGCTACGATCCATGGATACGATATGGGAAGTGTCCGGCGCTCGTTAGAGTGTTCCATTCGCTGCGTTTGCTTCATGATTTCATTCAATGTTAATGTATTCAGTTTCACTATTGTTCCCCGACTTCTTCGACGAGCGACCGCCTCTAATCAATGGATGTCGAAGTCCCACTTTGATCTAAATCACGCCTCTGGGTCCTCAAAGGACTCCGACTCACTCTTCCCTCTTCTAGCTCTGTATTCGACTACCTAGTCTCACGCGAGGCCTTAGCCAGCCGCGAGGAAGCGCATTTCAGTTCTTGCCACGACGTCACATGGGCCGATACCTCTGGAGAATAGCTCATTCCCAAGTTACGAGCCCCGAGGTAAAAAGAGGACGATGACGTGGGAGGATCCATGATGTCATTAAGAGATTCGAAGTGAGTCTGTAGGTCTTTGCCTAACGACGATTTTCCTCAGTTTGGGGAGGCGGCTCAACCCACTTTGGCACAGAACACTGAGTCACTCGAACGAAGGCTCTATGTGGGGTCATCATACCCATTGATGGAAGGTTCTGAATGGCTTTTGAGCTCCTCGTCCATGCTACCCCCTATTGAGCGTGTTACCAGACCCCTTGGGGTTGGCCTCCACGTATTCGTCCCAAGCCCGCGCTTTGTACGTCTCCTCGTCCGCCTTCTCAATATCGTCCTCATCCGGCTCAGGCCTATGCCAACTAGCATCTCCGCCTCCCTCAATGATGCCTCCCCGCCTCCTCTCCTCCTCCAGGTATTCATCAATACTCATGGTAGGTAGATTGTGCCCTGGCCGGAAGACACCCTTCATCAACTCCTGTCGCGAACCCACGATTGTGAAGGGCTTCAGCGGCTTCCCGTCCTTGGACAGCAGTGGGCCTGGCTGGCCGATCAGTGATGTGATTGGTGTGTCTAGTCTCTCAGAATACGAGTCGGTGCTCTTCCCCACAGCTCTGTGACGGGTGTCACTCGGCTCAGGACGCTGCGGCGGAGCGCCAGGCGGTGGGGCCTGGGACAGGACTTCGAGCTCCTGGTTCAAACTCTCAAGGTCCTGGAATACCGCATGCGCATGGTACTCGAGATTCGCAAGGTACACCTCCCGTACAATCTCCTCGTCCCCTTGCTCCGCGTACCGTGGGTTCCTCTTTAGTGTGGCCAGCTTATCTTTCATCGCCTTCTCGGCCCTGAAGTTCGCAATCTTCGCGTTCCTCTTAGCCGCCGCATCGCTGCCGGAGACCGTGGAGAAGTGCTCAGGGTCGTCGTTGTAACGCTCATATAGTTTCGCGTAGTCGCCTCGAAGCAGCTCATACCGGTCTAGCAGCACCAGGAAACCCTCGTACGAGATCCTAGACTTGCGAATGGTCTCAAGTCTTTCGCTGGGAGAGGAGGTGGGGATCCTTTGAATGAGTTCGGCGAGGTTATAGTTGATTAGAAGGTAGGGAAGGGCGCTTGTGGCTACGTCCTCGGCGGACTCGTTGGGACTGAAGAGGGCGAGGTCGGCGATCAGATGCCGGCATTCTTCGTAGGATTTTATTGCTTGGCGGAGGGTCTCTTGGTATACTTCTGATGTCGAATCATAGATGTTGGCGAGGGAGGCCTTCTTCTCTTCGGCCTCCTCGAAAAGGGAGCGCAGGGACTGCGGCTGATCGTCGTCGCCCATTGCAGCACCGTGAAGAGGAGCAGACCTCAAGAGAAGTGAAGGCTCGACTGGAGGCTGGATCAGGAGTAGAGACCTGACGTCGTGGATGTAGTAAAGGCGTCCGGAAGCTGGGTCGCTAAGATTGATGCTAGAACAGTCACGTAAGGCGGGGTGATGCAGGGAGCATCTTGAGATCAATTGCTGCTTGATAATAAAATGGTGGGGTCAATTAAAGCTGTGCTGCTAAAGCTCCAACATTGATAAATCTTGGCGGCAGAGAATATCCATCAGGTAGCCAGGCCAGATTATGCATGACCACATGTGCAGGGTAGATAGCGACCCAGATGTATACTAATTTGAACAATTCAGTCCTCCTCTCTCTTACTATACCTGCCCAGCTGGAGGTCGTAGCTCTCCTTCACTTCCTTCGAGTCGAGAACGTCATAAACCAGCACGAGCTCTTATCAACCGAGTATTATCCGAGACAAGAGGGGACGACGTCAAGCTCCGGAAACTCCAGCGGCAACGGTAAGGTTCGTCGGACGACGTAGAGAGCACTTCGAATTGTTTGACCACCCTGAGCGAAACGAGTACCCTTGGTGGATATTACCTCGATTAATACCCGCGCCATCAATCCTGGGGCAGCTGAACAACCAATACCCCCCGTTCTCCTCCGCTCCTAGTTGCGACGCCAGCCACACCTCTGCCACCCATCGCAGCCACCTTTCGGTCCAACGTCGCCGAGCTCCTGACCTCCTATCCTCATCCCGATCCGACGCTTCCTGACAGCGAAACGCCCCGCCATCATGCCTCCGAAGATCGAACAAAAAGAGATTGAGACGTACTGGAACATCTTCGCCACGAGGACGGGCGGTGGAAAGTACCTCACGGGCGAACAAGCCGCTCCTGTGCTCAAAAACAGTGGCCTGCGTGATGACCAGCTGGAGCGCGTGTGGGATCTCGCGGATGTCGATAACGATGGAAACCTCGATTTTGAAGAGTTCTGCGTTGCCATGAGGCTCATCTTTGATGTTCTCAACGGGGTGAGTGCTGATCTGTTTCCTGAGGCGCGCGCCAGGGGTTCGGCATGGCATCGGCGAGCTAACGGACCTGCAGGAATATGCCGACGTGCCGCAATCGCTCCCAGATTGGATGGTACCAGAGTCCAAGTCGCATCTGGTACAAGCTACCAGGGCCATTACGGGCAAGCAAGTCCAGTTCGAGACTGTCGAGGACGATCTAGACTCCCCCGGCCTCAAGGATGGGTTCGACTGGTACATGAACCCGGCCGACAAGTCCAAGTACGAACAAATATACCAAGAAAATAGGGACATGCGTGGCGAGATATCTTGTACGTCCTACATCTTTCTCTTTTAGGACTTCTCAATGTGCGAGAAAGCTTTGCCTCTAACAACTCCTAGTCAACGCCCTCGAAGACCTCTACGAGTCCCTCGACGTCCCCGACACCGACATCCGCTCCGCTTGGAACCTCGTTAACCCCCGCGCCAACACTACGATCAACAAGGACGCATGCCTGGCCTTCCTCCACATCCTTAACTACCGCCACGAAGGGTTCCGCATCCCTCGCACCATCCCCGCCTCTCTCCGCTCCTCGTTCGAGCGTAACAACATCGACTACCAGCTTGACAACCAACGACCTGCCGCATCGTCGCGCTGGGCCACCAAAGCCGACGACTCTACCTCCACAGGCCGAAAGACAAAGTTTGGCGAGCAATACCTCACGAGGCTGGGCCGCTCCGGGTTCAAGTCTTCAGGGACGGACTTCTCCACGGCCAAGACCGATGACTGGGAGGAGGTGCGTCTCAAGAAGCAGCTGGCGGACCTGGAAGAGAAGATCCGGAAGGTGGAGGCCACGGTAGAGAGGAAGAAGGGCGGAAAGAGAGATTCAAGGCCTGCGTTGGTGAAGCGAGAGCTGGAGCAACTACTTGATTATAAGAGGAAGCAGCTCAGAGACCTGGAGGAAGGTGGCGGCTCAAAGGGCGGCGGCTCGAATTTGAAGACAGTCTCGGAAGATTTGCAAACAGTGAAAGAGCAGGTTGAGGGGCTGGAGAGTCATCTGCGATCGAGGAAGCAGGTGCTAGAACAGCTGCAAAGGGAGATTGAGGACGAGAAGGCTAGCAGGTAAGGGCGTCTCGTGTCGGTTCATTGGGCGAGGGATACGCCTATTCACTTCTAGCGAAGCTGCATCTTTTGGCTCTATGTATGACCTATAATAGCAATGCGTTGTCTCTTTCTTCTCTCATTTGAGAGGATGCTTGATACGATTATACTACCATGGTGTTGGGGCATCACAGATGCAGTGTTTCCGTCAAGGAGGCGCGCTGTATCTCTAGTTCCAGTGAACATGGATGGTTTCATATCGCACAATGATGACTACCTTAACATGCGAGGACCCTCGCTTCATTAATATAGTTTAGGTTCCATCACTGGTTGACCCCCACTGCCAGTGGCAGGTGTCATGCATGCACGTGATAAGATCCGCCAACTTGAACGACACATTGAGGTGGGCACGTGATGAGAATACGAGGGACTACGGAGTAGGAACTCGACTGGAACCGTTCTTGCAGTGATGCGGAGTGCGACGTCGAAGTCATCATTAGGTTGATGCACATGTGCGCTTGACAGGTTGATGGATGTGAAGATACTGGACTGTACTTTCGTAGTGTGTTGGGGTTCCGTCTGCCGCCCAATGATTCCTAAATTTTTGGCTTGGGTACCCGCAGCCAATTGAGAGAAGCCAAACAGTCGACCGAGAGAACTCCACTCCACTCCAATTGAAGACAGTGCCCCACAGAGCATTTTGTACCTTCACTGTAGCTTTCCTTTGCACTCTGCCAGAAAAGTACATGACCCCCTTGCGCCTCTTGTCCTTCTCGAGTGTCGGCACCACCAGCGCGTCATCTTGTGACCAAAGCGAGTTAACGACAAGCGCCTTGCCCAGATCACCACCGCCCATTGAGCATTTACTCTTGAATCTTCATCCAGCTCCCCGGGCTCGCAGTCCTCACTCAACAAGCAATTATGGAGGCCAAACTCCATGCTTGAAACTGTCTAGTTTTCACAATGACTGCGGTTGGATTGCCGAAGCAGTGTGTGCCATCAAACCACCACATTCTAGTAAGATTATCCACACAGCTCCAGTCCACCTGAGGAGGAGGGGTGTTGGAATAGGAACAGTGCTAAGCTTTGCAACCAGTCGCGCTCACAATCGCAGCTTCGAGCGCACTCACAAAACCATCCCTCCTTCACGGACGCCTCGAAGTCGACTTCCCAGGCGATCGCACAGGGTCAATCCCAAACCATGTCGCCTAATTCGCACCTGAATGGCGCATCCGTCGGCACCCATCGCGCTCTGGCGGAGTCGTCTCAGCCTTCGAGATCCGTCACTTACGACCACCACGAAGATGCTCGCCCTTCAACCGCTCCGGGAAGTAATAGGAATGGGGAACACTCTCGCGATGATCACAACCGGCGCCCAGACC
>JAXQGT010000390.1:0-12353 GCA_037040375.1 Basipetospora sp. M8501
TTCAGTGAGGGCGCGGGTGCGGAGGACTTTGGTCTGGAATGCCTCGACGTTGGCGTAGATGGTGTTGAGGTGCATCCGCGCCGGGTCGGAGTAGAAGAGGCTCGCGAAGGCGGGCGGACCGAGGTTGCGGGATTCGAGGATGGATTTGACGTGCGAGCGGGTTATGGAATGGGCGGGCGACGAGGCGTCGCTTTCGGAGGCCCAGCCATCGTCGGCGGGGGTCTCGACTGACAAAGGCATGCTTCAATTCGCAGGTTGTGTAGGAAAGGCACTTCGTGAGTCGGGAGGAATTGAGAACTGTCGAGAAGGGTAAGGAGGCGAATACTGTGGTTTTTAAGATATCCCAGTTGACTTGAGGCCCTTCGTTGGTTGTGCACGAAGGGAGGGCTGATTATGAAGTGACTCGAGGCGTTGTCAAGCTCGGCTTCTGGGGGGAGCTTCAAGTTTGCATCATCCGAGCTTCCCTTCGTCGATGATGTCAATTGAACTGGGGCTTGTGGCTGGCCGCCGCTGGTGTTAGCCACTGTGGCTGATCCACTACGAAGAAGACTGCCACTTCCGGTAGTGGGGCAGTTGCAGCGTTACCTCATTGCTGTGGGAAACGCGTGTTGCTCTCACGACGCGTCTTTACGGAGGGCTCCTAGCCTCCTCCATATTTATCCCTTTTGGATCACGCCTACCTCCTGTCCCCACAGCCCTCATTATTAGTACCCATTAGCAAATGTCAAGTCAACTACGTTGCTCATGCTTTGGTCTGTTTGAATATTCTCCTCCTCCTCTGGTCGAGTCTCATGAGTAGATTAGCATCTGCGCATGATCCACAAATCGGGGACCAGTCCTCCTCATCCCCCCGATCGCGATGCCACCTCCCAATCCCCTTGGAGACGACTCTGGGAATCCCAAGGTAGAGCCCAATCCTAACTATATTGCTCATCTCTCAGTTCTTATAAGCTGACTTCAGATGCAGAGATCAGCATGGGGCCGTTCATTCAGTACACCTGTTATGAAGAGGAGTGACCGGAGCACTGCAGCAATCTCAGACGCGACAAGGAAGAAGCTTGAGAGGCTACGGTTCCGCCCCAAGGCGGACAAGATACTACACGACGAGTCGAATAAGGAGAACAGCACCACAACCCTTATAAATGCCGACAAAGCCCCGCAGCAGCCCGCGGCGGAAAAGCCTTTCTTTCCAACGTCGACACCGACCGCGAAGGATGCCGGCGATACGGAGCGGGATGCCACTGAGACGTCGCCTCACGACAGCGTCATGTGGGCAGGTGGGCACGACAGTCGTCAAATGGCATATGCTTATATCTCCGATCTGACGCGGCGTCGAAAGGGCCGAAAGCGGGCTCGGAGTTCGTCCCCGACCTCGTCACCAAGCACGACGAAGTCGCCTGCCGTGGACATCAAGAAGCTGACCCAGGCACTAAGGTCACCCCATGCCGACCCGACCCTCGAGCTGTGGGACCGCTATACGTGCGGCCACGGCAGCAACAATACACCACAGGCCAAAGGCGCCGAGCTCGACTTCCTCGGGACTTCCTCTCCGAAGCCCACCCGAAGCGGGGCCGGCCTCACGCCCTCCAAAGACCCCGGTCTGCGACGAGCCGTTACATCGAACTGGCTGCACCCCAACAAGCGACGGCGGCTGGAGGCAATAGGAGAGGTGCCGAGCTTTATGAGCGAACAAGGTCCTTCGAAACAGTCTCTTGTGACTTCCCTTCTTGATTCGGTGACATCGACTATACAGGAAGAACGGGAGACCCAAGATCAAAGCCCCCTGTCGATGAGAGAAGGCGTGAGAAACACTTGTCGAATACCTCCTGCCGAATCACCTTCTCCGAAGAAGAACAGTCGGCAGAACCTCGCCGTCCCCGCACCGGCGGACTTCCACACTAACCTTCCTTCAAATCACCCTACCGCTGGTCTGGAAGACCCTTTCACAGAAGACGACCAGAGGCTTCCTCCACTTCCTCGTCCCGCACAAGCCTCTAGGGCCTTTGTCGACGATGATGACGATGACGACGATGTTTTTATGTACGCCGATGCGGTGGCAGACGGCACTGTGATTCCGGCCCGCCAACCAACACAGCAACCACTGCCGAAACAAAGGCCATATGGGAGTAAGGGCACTACTTCCGACCAGCCTCCTCAACAGACACCAGCCGTCGAATCACGCAAAGCAACCACGGCTGCACCACTGAACTCCGATGACTTATTTGATGATGACTTTGATGACGACGATATTGATGACGAGACCTTCATTTCTCTCGCCGACCAAGCGACTCAGATAGCACCTCTGGACAAGACGAAAACCCCGGAGGTAGAGTCCGCGCCGGTAACAACAGCCACGGCAGGGAACCCCGTTGTTATGGACCTTCTCAGTGATGATGACTTTGGCGATGATGCGGATTGGGACGCTGTGGAAATAGCTGCCACCCAGGCGGTGGCCAGCCAGCGCGCGTCCTCTCAGGCTGCTCCAAGGCCGTCTAATAACTCTGGCCCTATCCCTGTATGTTACCGCGGCCGGTCCAGACAGGTTTTATAGACATATACTAAGTATAGAGAGTAGCGGAGTCAAAACACAAGGACAATTCAGCGGTACTTGATTACTTCGGTGGTCGAAAGTGAATATCTGCATTCCAACGGCCGAATGTATCCTGAGAAGGCAAGCCCTACCTTGCCCATCGTTGTCGATAACACGCCATGTTGCTAACAAGAGTTCTAGATCCTTGCCCTGGAAGCTGACGGTTCAAAATCAATACAATTGGCCTTCCTCAGGGGTGAATGGTACGATACGGAAGCGCACACGAAGTCATATGTTCACATTGTTGGCGAGTTCGACATCAACAATCGATGCGTGATCGATGACAACCAGAACATTCTCATCCTGCATCCCGACCAGCTTATCTCGGCCACCGTTGTGGCAGACTCCTTTAGTTGCATGCGCAAAGCCGTGCTGCAAGATCGGGTCAAGGCCACAAGTGACGCGACGCCGCCACTTGTCTACGGCACGCTTCTTCACGAGATCTTCCAGGAAGCCCTCACAGCGCAGCGGTGGGACCCTCTATTCCTCACCAACGTCATCAAAGAAGTTACAGAGAAGCATGTCGAAAAGCTTTATACCATCAAGATCGGTATGGCCACCGCGAGGGAGTATCTTGAGTCGAAGATGAGCGAGCTCAGGGGTTGGGCGGACGCTTTTGTTTCTTCGGTCCCGAAGGTATATTCCAACATCTTTCGATCCTCTGGAACCTCTCGACTAACGAATACCTCAGCCCGAAGCCGTCGTACAGGACAGAAACCAGAAGAAGCTAAACATGTGCATCAGCAAGCTTCTCGACGTCGAGGAGCATGTCTGGTCCCCTATGTACGGCTTGAAAGGTAACATCGATGCGACCGTTCAGGTTACCATCAAGGATGGCAACCAGTCACAGACTCTCACCGTGCCTTTTGAGGTAAAGACGGGAAAGCACGCGACAGCCCACCACATGGCTCAGACTGCTCTCTATAATCTCCTCCTCTCTGACCGGTACGATTTAAACGTCACTTGCGGCCTACTGTACTATATGGAGACCTCCCTCGTCATGCGGATCCCAACCATTCGCCGAGAGCTACTGCAGATGATCATGCAGCGCAACCGTCTAGCAGTCTACATCCGCGAGCGTAGCGTGCAGCTGCCACCAATGATGAAGAAGCAGAACATGTGTGGGAGGTGCTACGCCCAGACATCCTGCTTCATCTACCACCGGCTTGCAGATAACGGCGACCGGGACACGAGCGGAATGGGCAAGAAGTTCGACGAGGTAGTCCAGCACCTCGGCCCACAGCATCAGGAGTTCTTCGTGAGATGGGAGAATCTGTTGACTTTGGAAGAGAAGGAGAGCCAAAAGTTCAAGCGCGAGCTCTGGACCATGGTGAGCTCTGCTCGAGAGAAGATTGGGCGGTGCTTCTCTGAAGTGGTCATCGACCGGGTCCTGCCCCAGGCCGGGGACAACTCCATCAACAGATATCAGTACTCGTTCGCGAAGCACTCGGCGCCTCCGGGCTTCTCATTCCTAGAGTCGCAGCTCACGGTGGGGGAGCCAGTTGTTGTGTCGGATGAACAAGGACATTTTGCACTGGCTATTGGATATGTCACCTCAGTTAAAAAGCAGCGGATCTGTGTTGCCGTCGACCGACGATTGCACAACGCGCGCATACGGCAGCCAGGCTTTGACGAGGAGAACAATCAAGTCTACGCAGGGATTATGGAGGTCGGCGGCAAGAGTGGTAGCTCGACGGAACTGCCGCACATCAAGTACCGCCTCGACAAGGATGAGTTTAGCAGCGGGATGGCTGTCGTGCGGAACAACCTAGTACAGATCATGGTCAACGACGTCCACGGCGCCAACAAGATCCGCAGCCTCGTTGTGGACCTAGCCACTCCCCGCTTCAAGGCCTCGTCTCCCCGGCCGGAGATCCCTGGCGGTGAGGATCTCAACGTCGACCAGCAGAAAGCCATCGAGAAAGTTATGAGCGCCGATGACTATGCGCTAGTGCTCGGTATGCCAGGGACGGGCAAGACGACGACCATTGCACACATCATCCGCACGCTTACAGCGCAGGGGAAGAGCATCCTCCTAACATCGTACACGCACACGGCTGTTGACAACATCCTCCTCAAGCTTAGGAGCGATAAGATCAACATCCTACGTCTCGGCGCGACCGCCAAAATCCATCCCGAGGTACAACAGTTCGCCACGCTTGCGTCGCAGCCCATGACATCCTTCGAGCAGATCAAGGAGGCGTGGCACGGATCGCCGGTCGTGGCAACGACCTGTCTAGGCGTCAACCACCAGATCTTCAACGAGCGAACTTTCGACTACTGCATCGTCGATGAGGCGTCACAGATCACGCTTCCCATCTGCCTGGGGCCGATTCGCATGGCGCGCACATTCGTGCTTGTGGGTGACCACAATCAACTTCCGCCCCTCGTGCAGAACGAGGAGGCGCGCAAGGCCGGCATGGACGTGTCACTCTTCAAACTACTTTCCGATGCGCATCCGGACAGCGTGGTTAATCTGGAGCACCAGTACCGCATGTGCGAGGATATCATGACGCTCAGCAACCAGCTCATCTACAACGGCAGGCTGAGGTGCGGAACGGAGGAGCTGCGGAAGAGGAGTCTGGAGATCCCTAACATGGCAGCGCTGAAGCAGCGGCACTACGACGCCGCGGCCTTCGCGAAGCAGGGAGCCGCCGGCGGCGCACCCAAGTCGGTCTGCACGGGCGGGACGGCGTGCTGGCTCCGCGCGGCGCTGGACCCGGAGGCCCGCGTTCGCTTCGTCGACACGGACACCCTCGTGCCCCGGATTAGGGAGGAGGCCAAGGGGAACCGCATCGTCAACCCGGCCGAGGCACACATCGTCACGCAGCTCGTGGAGTCGCTCATCACGGTCGGCGTCCCGGCCTCGGAGATTGGCGTAATGACGCATTACCGCTCGCAGCTCTCGATTCTGAAGCACGCGCTCCGGCACGCGGGCGCGGGCGCGGCGGGCGGCGTGGAGCTGCACACGGCTGACCGGTTCCAGGGCCGCGACAAGGAGGTCATCGTGCTGTCGCTCGTGCGGTGCAACGAGGCAGGCAGCATCGGCGACCTCCTGCGTGACTGGCGGAGGATCAACGTGGCGTTCACGCGGGCCAAGACGAAGCTGCTCGTCGTGGGCAGCCGGAGCACGCTGGGCGGCGCAGCGGCCGGGGCGGAGATGGTGGGCAGGTTCGTGAGGCTGATGGAGGAGAGGAGCTGGGTGCTCGAGCTGCCGGGGGACGCGCTGGAGAGCCACTTCTTCGAGGAATCTCCCACGCAGAGCTTGACGCAGTGGAGGTCGCCCTCGAAGAGGTCCCCCGTCAGTGGTGTTGTCAGCGCCTCGTCGCCGGGGAGGAAGAAGAATATGGTGAGGTCGCCGGTAAAGGCAGCTGGCCGGAAGGCCCTGTTCGAGGCCCGGCCGGGCAAGGAGAACATGAACACGGGCCCGAAGAGGGCCGGTGCGAGTGAGAAGGTGGTGATGAAGAGAATGTTCGTGGGGAGAGATATCCTCAACGACATCACTGATGGACAGTACACTCATGGATAACAGCTTGGTTTTTAGTTGGTTGTTGTTTTTGCGTTACACTTGTTCGAGGAGCATTGGTTTGTATTCTTGCATGGGTACGGAGATATTGTGTATTATAAGGGAGTTTTGGTTGCGGCTCATTGTAAGAAAGAGCAGTACTGACTGCTGGATGGATATACATATTGGAACAAAAGAATTCAAATGCATACTGTTGGTCATACACTCCAGCAAACACCTTCGCTGTGATGCTAGTCCTGTTTGTCCGCGCGCCTGGCTTCCATTACACGCAGATCCAAGTTCTGCGGGTCTATTCGTCGTCGTCATCAGAATTATCGGAGTCATCCTTGAACCCGTCCTCGAAGCTACACAAGATTGTTCAGTCCATATTCCTTCGAAGACTAGGCTGCCAGTAATGGGAGGGTTGGGAAAGGAGCTACTTACCTTATCTCGCCTAGTATAACTTTGGTGTACTTCTCCATCTCCTCGAGGTGCGCTACGCAGCGCGTGAGACTCTCATTGTACGAGTACCTGTAAATGAGGTCCCACTTCTCTCTTGCCACCATTTGCGGATCGAGGCTCTCCGGGAGCTCGTTCTCGACTTCGGCCATTTTGTGGAGGAGGCGTTTCCGGGACACAGCCGCGCTCGGGAGATAACGCTAGGCCGGGCGAGGTCAGCAACATGTCCCAATCATATAAGAACTTCAAAGATGGAACAAATAAATGTCTGAAGGCACACGCCAGCGAATGAGGGGAGGAGATTGGGAAAGGCTCACCGGAACCTTGGTGCCGGCCTTCAAGGCTCCCGAGAGCACATAGAGATTGGTGAGGACGCTGGCGACGGCATCTCTCCGATGCCCAAGGACCTTCCGCGCCGTTTCTCCACTACGCACGAACTCGGCCGCGTAAAACAGCGCGGCCTGCCGCACGGCCACCAGGTCCTCGAAGAAGCCGACGCAGGCGTCGGTCAGCGCGTGGTAGGGCCTCGGGTCGAAAGGGGCCCGCAGACGAAGCTCGTGCGCGGTCAGAACGAGGAGCTGACGCATGCGGACAAAGCCCTCTCGGAGGTGCGACTCGAGGATTTCGGACTCCTGGATGTCGGTTTCATCAGGGGGATGGGTGTGCTCGTAGTAGACGTACTTGGCCACCATGTCTCTGTAGATGACGCTGAGGAAGAAGAGCATCTGGGCCATCGATCTCCTCAGCTCGTGTCGCGCAATGAAGGGCCATAGGATCCAGTTGACGATGGTAGCTGCCACAACGCCGACAAGGAACGACAGGCCACGAACAGCAGCTGGAGGTGAGCTGCCCCCTGATGTAACAAGACCTAAAGAAATCACCGTAAAGGAGAGACATGCGGCCATTCCGGAGCGCTGCAGCGATTATCAGAAAGGGGGGTTCCAAACGATGGCGAGAGGTGTCGGCTTACCGCATGAGTACTCCTTGTGAACCTGTACATCATCGGGACCATGTACACAAGCGCAAATGCCGCCATCACAACAGGATGGCCATTCCGCGCCGAGTAAGCAAACCCGCTCCAGAGCGCGCTCAGGACAACGATGGACCCGCGGGTGAGGAGATCACCCAGATTACCGCCGACCCTGGTACGTTGTCAGTTTGGAAGTGGTCGACGACATTGCCTCTGGGACCAAGCACTAGCACTTACATAGTATGGCTCATAAGCCACGCCATACAAACCGCCCACCAGGCATCGTACTGATTCCACCAGCCCCGCGCCTCCGTGACGTACCCGGGCGTCGACAAGATGCCCGTGAGCAGAACGACTCTAAGGGCGTACTTGCCCTCGTAGCCCTGAAGGTGGCGAGAGATGCGGTATAGCTTGTGCCGCACCGTGTGTGGTTGTTGCGTCAGGTCGACGGGTTTGTCCAAGCTCGAGGCGCCGTCGTCCTCGCACTCTTCGTCGTCAGAGTCTTCATCACCGCCAAGGTCTTGTTGGAGGGGGTGGTGCTCGCGGGCCTTGATTTTCTCGACCTGTTCGCGTATCCTTTTGAATGTGCTGCGGTAAGAGCCTACATTTTGGAGTCAGTCGAATGAAGCACCACCAGGTAAGGGGCGATGAATGCAGCCAAGACACTTACTAGGGGTAACTGATCCTCGATCATGCCGAACCTGCGAGTTTGTCCGGTTGAGAGACTTCCAAAAGGCATAAGCAGGAGGGTTGAACACAATGTGCGGCGACTGCTCCTGCGCCTGCTGCAACCTTTCCATTAGCTTCTTCATCGGGTTCGCCGCCATCCGAAGCGACCGCGCAAGTCCCAGCAGCTTGATGATCTCCGGGTTGTACCCGCGGAGCTCCTGTGACTCCGACAGCACCGCTTCCGCATCGTCATATTCCTTCATCGCGGCCTGCAGGCCCGCCAAAGCGGCCGGTATGTCCGAGGAGACGTCCGGAGGCGGACCCACGTACGACCGGTAACCGGACATGTCCATCAGGAGGGCATCACAGGCTTGAATCGAGTGCCGCAAGATACTCAGGAGCTCCTCGCTTGGACCTTGCAGTAGATTCATGGCCTTGTGGACGGCGCGATGATCAACCATAAAGGAGGCTCTGGGAGTGACGACGGGGGAAGTCGGGCGACTCAGGTCATCCGATGCGTAATGGCGCCCGCTTAGCACAGAGAGGTAGCTTGCTCGGGTAGACGGGCGACCCTGGATTAAGTCCACAAAAAGGACAGTCTCGCTCTTAACGGAGAGTAGGGCACGGATTACGCCTTGAATGAGGTTTCGCAGCTCTTCGATATCCTTTGTACGAAACCTAGCGATAGTGAAATCGAGCTTCATGTCACGGTATGCCGTAGATAGATCGAAGAAGGCCAGCGTCAGGCGCTGGCGCGTCCTGTAATTCCTCGGTTGGGGTATGATAAGCCCTTCCTAGAAAAGTTGTCAGTATCTGGCCTTTGCGTCTCGATATGGAAAAAGCGATACCTGCATAACGGCGAAGGTGTTATGAAGCACCTCGGCAAGCGGCCGCGCACCGGCGTCTGGGTATACGAGGATGCAGACAAGCAGCGCGATGGCCTGTCCCAGTAACCACGGGATGCCATACGCATATATCTTGTCCCATTTTATCCTCTGCCCATCTACCTCAGCCAGACAAGTGTAACATATGGCCATGCCAGCGCACAGCACGAGCTGATACAGTCTGATAAAGTGCGATCTCACGAAGGCGGTGATGGCCATGAAGAGGGCGAGGAATAAGGCGAGAATGGCCGGGTATCCGATCCTAGCATCCTTCGTGGACGTTGAGAGAAGCAGCCCAACGACTCCCCAGCCCAGTCCCGCGGCGGTTCCGATGATAGTCATGATGGTTCCGTCCACCTGCGAGCCAACAGTACGACCCGGATGGTTGATGATTGTCGACACGGCCATGACATAGTTGTACCGTCCAAGCCATTCACGGACAGTTGGGACCAGGCACAGGACGTACGCAATGTAGAATGCGAGGAACGACTTGAGAAGCAAGAGTCCCGTCCTCGTTCTCGTAACGTCGTACCACATCTCCTTGAGTCCATACCACTGTTTCATAAGAACATTCCGCACATAGTCCCACCCCTGCCCCCTCAGCGACTCGGGCAGCCTCGACTCAACATTCCTCAACAGGTCATCCTTGTCGATTGTCGGCGGCTTCAGGAAGAACCCATCGAAGAACCCGTCCCGTGCCTCGGAAACACCGTAGGTCTCAGTGTCGAGCTCCTTCTCGGCAAGTAGTTCGCCGATGAGGGCAAGGTTCACGGTTGAGGAGGCACGGGAGATGTTACTGAGCCTTGACATGGAGCGGCTATGGCCGTGGCCGTGGTGGTAGCGATGATAGTCCGAGGAGGCATGCCTCCTTTGGGCGTGGGCTCCCGACGCCCCCGTGATGGTGGCTCTCCGCCGTCTCAGGGGCGATTTTGTTCCGTCCTGGGGAGCTGTCGAGCCGAACTCTGAGATGGAGCGCATGCCGTCGATGGTTGGGGCCGCAACGCCTCCGCTCGAAGTTCGCGCCATAGCTGCGGCCGGAACCTATCCAACGCAGAATCTCGACTTAGGTTTCCCGCACGAAGGATCCGCTGGCTGGTCCAACGACATTGCAGTCTGATCTGTAAAGTTTTGGCGAAAACCGTGGATTACAGGCTGAGATGTCCCCGTTTGCTGTGTTTGGGACGAGTGGCCGGTCTTCGCAGCCCGAGACAGGCTTCGTTCACTGGTCACACGAGCTTCCAAATCAAAAAAACTTGTAAACTTGTTTCGTCTTCGGGCTGGTACTGTTCGTTTACCATACTTCGTATAATGTAGCGTACATATCAACATGCACCTTGAAGATGAACGCGTGGGTCTAGGATTGCTTCATTGGAGGGGTGGTAGTTTATGGTGTTAGTGTAATTATCGAAGTACTTTCGTACCTGGATACCTTCGCCTTGGCGTCATTAGGTCCATGGGGGTGGAGCCCAGTCCGCACACTTCCAACGCAACACGTGCTGTATCACGTTAAATATCACGTGTTAGAAGCTCGGACCCACCACATCACCTGGCATTGAGTCGACTTCAGAGAGGATAGTCTTGCGGTGTTCAAACAACCCATCGTCAACTTCACGAGCCCCCTCGTCTTCTGGCGATCCGATCCTCCAGCATACTCCACCTACGACGACCTTTCCTGTACCGATAACTCGCCCGGCCCCATCGTCACAATGCCGCTTCTCCGCCCCAGCACGGCGATACGTGCCGCGCGGGCCCTCCGAACCCGCTCCCTCGCCGCCAGCCCCTCAACAGCCCTCCGCCCCTTCTCCGCGTCGCGGCGACAGCTCGGCGGCGATTCGGGACACCACGAGTCGCCGTACGAGCCCCCCACGGGATGGCTCTGGGGTATCAAGCCCGGCGAGAAGTACGAGAAGGAGGGGTGGGAGAACGGCATGTTTTACGTCTTCATCCCTAGCTGTTTCCTTCTGGTCGTCGCGCTCGCCTTTAAGCCCGATACATCGTAAGTCTACACTATCTGGGGTTTGCTGCGAGTGGGATAGAGGGAGATAGAGGTTATGATTCCATTTTTCGGGGTACACGGCTGCACCGCGCTGGCTGTTGTGCAACTGCTGGGTCGCAGTCTATGAGGCATTTGAGTTCGGAGAGGAGAACAACGCCTTGCTAACTCAATTCAAATAAGACTCGACACCTGGGCCCTCGAAGAGGCGCGCAGGAGATTAGAGGCCGAGGGAATTCTTGAGGACCCAAGCCCCGACCATGTACTCCCCGTCGACGAGTACACGAGCACCAGGGAAGGCAGGCACTCTGTCTAAAATATAGAGGAGGAATATTAGAGGGCTACTGTCTTGCGTTTTCCCAGTTTTCTTATCTCACGAATAGTCAAAAACCCACTGTATCAAGGCTCCAAACCGTTTATATCTCCCGCCTTCTTCCTCTCTTTTTGTCCCAGACAATGTCCATTCATAACTTGTCCCTGAAAGATAGTCACTAGATCTGCATAGACAGGGACCGCTCTCGTGCTCTCCAATCAACTCATCACCAAAGGCCAGTTGTCTGTGATACCGTGAGACGTAAAGGTGTTTCCACCCCAAGCCGTTACGATGTTTGAGACACAAGGCTCTCGTTTGTCGCTTCTTTCGCCCGCTTGCGCAGCAGATATATTCAATTCGTTCCTGTCTAGCGCGGTGGAAGATGGCAATGCAAGTCTACACAGGTTCATCCTCAGCTCGCGATATAGCTCCACTCATGCTCCTCGTCACCATACTGCCTCGCCTCAATCCAATCCTTCATCTGCGCGGCGATGGGACCCGTCTCCTCGTTCTCCTTCAAGCCGCAGTCGACCAGCTTGCCCTTCCAGCTGATCTTCCTGACGGGGCTGACAATAGCAGCCGTGCCCGAACCAAAAGCCTCGAGGAGCCTCCCCTCCTGGTCAGCCTGGTCCAGCTCGGCCATGGTGTACTTCCTTTCAGAAACCTTCCAACCCTGGGGCACCAGCCTCTCCCGCGCGAGGCTGAGCACGGAGTCCCGCGTCACGCCATCGAGGATGGTCCCGTCCAGGGGCGCGGTGACGAGTTCCTTCTGCCCCGTGGCTTTGTCCTTGATGGCGGCGAACATGTTCATGGTGCCCACCTCGGTGACGTACTCCTCCTCGCCGAACAGCCACAGGTTCTGCTGGAACCCGCGGCTCGCGGCAGCCAGCTGCGGTACGATGCACGGGGCGTAGTTGGCGCCGAGCTTCTTGACGCCCACGCCGCCGGGCCACGCACGCTCGGCGAAGTA
>JAXQGT010000391.1:0-12402 GCA_037040375.1 Basipetospora sp. M8501
CTCCGGCGGGATAAATACCCCCGCCGACGACGCCCTTGTGCCCCCCGTCCCGCCACTACCCCTGCCGCTCTCCCCACGCTCCAACAACTTCCAAGCCGGCATCGTCACGCGATCTTTGGATCACATCCCGGGCGCTGCGAGAAAGAACGAGCATTACGGTTACGGCGCCGACGCCGCGAGGGTCGATCCGATACCCGAAACCCCCACGGCCATGCGCGCGAGGGACCCCGCGAAGGCCTTCCGCGAGAGGGAGAGCGCAGGGAGGGTATCGGCGCCACAGAGGCGCTGGGTCGACCAGCCTACACATTTCGGCGGGTCGCAGCCCGATATACGGAGGCAGCAGCAGGAGTCGCGCGGCGAAGAGCTCTCGCCCTCCAAGGCCAAGAAGACGAGAAGTCCCATCTTTGCCATCTTCTCGCGAAGTCGCAAGGCAAATCGGGACGAGGAGACGTCGGGATCGACATACTCACTACCCGCGACGAACCCACCCGCATCGCCACTGGTCAGTCGTACAGATGTGGCACCGCGGCATATTGAGGTTGGCGGGAAGGGAGTGGTGCCCCTGGTGGATGCGCCGACAAACGCGAGCAACGCAGGCGAGCGGGTAAGTTCAATTGGAACACGATACCTCTTCATCCTTGCAGACAATAAACAGAGATGCTAACGTTTGCCCACTTTGCTATAGCGTGTTGTCGTCCGGTGCATGAACTCTTCCATCACGCTCCCTGTTACGACCGACTCCACCCCCAAAAACATCCTTTACTCCGCCGCCAACCTCATAACCCACAAGCTCAACACTGACACGAGCGTCGTGGTCGAGTCCTACCTCCAGTACGGCCTCGAGCGCCCCCTTCGCCGCTACGAGCTCATCCGCGACGTCATGAACTCTTGGGACCGCGACTCCCTCAACGCCCTGACCGTGTCCGCCCACGGCTACGAGAACCACAACAATCACCACCACCAGCCGCGCCACCTCGACGCCTCCTCTGTGCCACGCACCGACGAGGCCCCCTACTCCTTCACCCTGCAACTCTACTACTGCCCGCGCGTTGGCAAGTGGGCCAAGCGCATCGTGACCCTCCTGTCCACGGGCCAGGTCTTCGCTGCCAAGCGGCCAGGCGTCCGCGTCACCGACAAGGACGCCATCACGCTGTGCCACATGTCTGACTTCGACATCTACTCGCCTACCGAGCACCAGCTCAAGAAGGTCCTCAAGCCGCCCAAGAAGTACTGCTACGCCGTGAAGAGCCAGCAGAAGTCCAACGTATTCCCCACAGGCGAGAACTTTGTGCACTTCTTCTGCACGGACGACCCGGCCGCCGCGAAGCTCTTGTACGAGCAGCTCCACGGCTGGCGCAGCTGGTACCTAGTGAACTGCAAAACAGAGAGCCAGGAGGTCTACGCCAGGGACGCCATAGCGCAAGGCGGCTTGGCCAGGCGCGCCTCCACGAAGTCCGCTAGGGGACCTGCTTCCTCCGCCCACCATAAGAGGCAGTCCATCGACGATAGCCCCTACGCCATAGGCTCCTTCAAGCCCCTCATGGACACGGACGTGTTCACGAAATCATACGACGAACCCGCGGCGGAGGCCGGCTCGTCTCCCAAGAGCCAGATCCAGCGCAATCGCCTCTCCAAGGGGAGCGTGCGCGGTCATAACCGCAGGTCGTCCATGTACTCGACGCACACCGCCACGCAAGAGGCTGATTTCGCCGCGGGCGGGCTCCTGGGCGACAAGTACGAAGAGCGCAAGGAGGAAGTGCGCCGCCGGGAAGAGGCCACGCACATGCGGCGGTCCATGGACAACCCCTTCACAGAGGGGCCGAGCCTCGTCAGCAGCATTCCCGCGCTGCCATTCTCCTCCTCAGCAGAGCCGCGCCGCTCGGCCTCTCGGTACCGGGGTGATGCGGCCGTGCCCCCGTCCCGCCAGCAGAGCACCCGGCGGCCCCTGAGCCCTACCTCGTCCGTCCGGACCTCGCGTACGACGGCCACCGAACGCCACCGGGCCCAACACCAACAGCAGCCGCCGGCGGAGATGCTACCCAAGCCACTCCTCGACTTCGAGGAGCCAAAGAGGGTGTCTGAGCAGACGGCCTCCTGGCGCGAGGCCAACCGCCGCGGCCACGCCGTGCGTCCGCCCGCCGGCGCACCCCTCGTGGACTTCGCCACGGGGCGCGATGGGTCTAACGGCGCCGCTGTCGCGGCGTACGGCGACTTCGGCCCGCGCGGGCGGACCGCCTCTAGCAGCACGCGAGGCAGCGACAGGGGGCCCGGCGGGTACGCTCCCAGGGGGATGCAGGGCGAGACGCTCCTTGGCGCGCTGGCGCGGAGCCAGAGCACTGCTTCGCGTCACAAGGGGAGGAGGGCGGATGATGTTGCGCCGCCTCTGCCGGGGGCAGCGAACGCGACGCTCTTGGCGAGGTACGAAGCTCAGCGGGATAGGATGGGGAGGGACAGGAGCGGTACTGTCCGGTGATGTATCTTTCTCTTGTATCGACAAAGTTGTGATATCAGGACAACCAGCCCCACAGGGTTAAAGTGCAGCGTTTGGTTTTTTTTTCGGTCAAACCGAGAGGCGGCGGGCACGCGACAGGCGCGAGTGTTATGAAATGAACCGATGGGGGTGGGTAAGGGTAACAGTGTATAGACGAGGCATTTCCTTAGAGGCGTCCTGAAAACTAGACGGCACAGCGGTTCTTTTCTTACATTCGAAACACTGGACGCTCTCTGAGCGAAAACCAGACACTTCATATTGATTACCAAAATTAAACTCGCGAACCGGAGAAGTGTACATTACCCATCATGCTCTATTAACACTTGAAGTCTTTTCGTCAAAAGTATCGATACCTGAGGGAGATTTTAACGCAATGCCCTTTTTACATCCCGAGCCTCGCTCATATTATGTTCTACGAAAACCGAAGCCCACTTTTCGCTGTTCTCCCCACCTCCCAGTTGTCTTTTTAATTATTTCGTCCTCTTGTAGATCTTGGCGAGGAAGGCCTCGAATACGGACTTCTTCAGGCCCTCGCTCTCGTCGACCTGGGCGATCTTCTCGCGGATCTCGGCGGCCCTCTTCTCCTCGTACTCCTCGTACCTCTTCTTGAGCTGCAGGTCGTCGAAGAGCTTCTTGACAACGGCCTCTTTGGCGGGGTCCTTGCGGCCGTAGTTCTCGTCGAGCACCTTGCGCTGCTCCGGGGTGGCGAGCTCGAGGGCCAGGTTGACGAGCCACGAGCACTTGTTGTCCTGGATGTCGGTGCCGATCTTGCCAATGTGCGCCGGGTCGCCAAAGTTGTCGAGGTAGTCGTCCTGGACCTGGAAGTACTCGCCCAGCGGGATCAGGATGTCCTCGGCCTGCTTCAGGTTCCCGGGGGTGGCGATGTCGAGCATGTACAGGGCCAGGGCGACGGGCAGGTAGAATGAGTACCAGGCGGTCTTGTAGATGACGATGAAGGAGTGCTTCTCGAGCGAGAAGTTGGCCAGGTCGACCTTGTCCTCGGGGGCGGTGAGCAGGTCGGCGAGCTGGCCCATCTCCGTCTTGAAGCTGATGTCGTGGAAGAGCTCGAGGAACTCGACGTAGCGCGGGTGCGAGCGGAAGTACTTCTTGAGGAGGGTGTAGATGGCCGTCTCGAGCATGAAGGCGTCGTTGATGGCGACGAGCCCCACGCCTTCGTGGCGGTACCAGCACGGCTTGCCGCGGCGGGTGATGGAGCTGTCCATGATGTCGTCGGAGACGAGAAAGAAGGCCTGGAGGAGCTCCGTCATCCAGCCGAGGGTGGCGGCCTGGAAGTACTGCTCTTCGGTGAGGGGCTTCTCGAGGAGGAGGGACGCCGAGTCCGGGACGGACATGCCGCGGTTGCACTTGCCGCCGAGGGTATTCGTTTGGAGGGACTATATCATACGAAAGTTGTTTCCTGAGGTCAGGGAATCAGGGCCATCGACACGATGCGGGCATCAATTAAAGGTGGCGGTTCACATACCCTCCTGTACCACTCGACATAGTCCTTAGGAAGGTTGAAGCTCTCAACCTGCTCGATCAAGACCTGTTCGAGTTTGGGAAACACCGACTCAAACTCCTTGAGGGTAGTCTTCTGTGCCATCTTCGCTAGCTGTGTAGGGTGTCGTTGTCGTCGTCGTCGTGGTGTCTTGGAGACGGATTTGTTGGGACCTGGGGCGGATATGCAGGGACAGCACAGGGGAAGATGGAGGGGAACTCGGAGCGGGACACGGAGTTGTAGTGGAAGGAGAAAAGAGGGGCATTCCTCAGTGTGGTGGCGGTGAACGAGGGCAGTACTTTTCATCCCAAGCAATTAGAAGGGTGAACATAAGATCAATGGCTTCCCCCACCGTGGCATCGACTGATTGCAGGAGCAATTGGGCTTGAATCATTCATTCAATATTATCGTCTTTTGGCCATGTCTGCATCCGCTGAGAAGATTCTAATCGGCTGCGAATGTGCTAAGAAACTTGAGAACGTTCGATGATGGCAGAGAAATGCAAGCATATCCACCGAGGTCAGGTACAAGTAGCTTTGGTCTGAATCACCCCTCAAGACCCTGTTCCTGACTGTGAACCGCCGGAGCTGTGGGGATTGTGCCCCGCCATCATTCACATGTCCTCCCTATCGGCACGGACGCCGGTCGGACCAGACCCTGGAAAATACACGCGGAAGTCCCTAGGAGACGTACACGCTTTTCCGTCAAAGGTAACATGCGAACAGCGATCAATTTTCAAGGGTTCCAGCTGGCAAGCAACTTCAGCTCCAAGACATCCTTGCAAGGAGCGGATTTGAACCTGGAAACGTTTGTTAATAGTCATTGAATGGTATTAGGATAACCCCATTGCTTCGTGTTAACACAAACTGTCGAATACGGCCCTTCCGTTGTTCTAAATTGGGCTGACTTCGATCTCGGTCTTGGACGGCGGCGTATCTGCTGCAAACGGCCATTCGGCGTCAGAAAATGCGCGAAGAGGGAGCACAGTTTAGGTACGAAACTTACTTCAAGTCTCGACTCCATGCGCGTGCGGTATGTCCGCAAGCAGTGCAGATGTTCTCCTCGACTGAGCGGTAAGAGGATTCTCGCCATTCCCGCATGGACTGGAGACGGTACAGCCAGGGTTTCTCCCATGCCCCCTAGGACATCCCCGATAGCGAAACCCAGGGCGCGGGGTATAAGCACTCGTCTGTCCCATTTCTCCCAAAATGACGCCCACTACCCGACCGTCTTCAATTTATACCGCCGAGCCTAAGTCTCTCCTCCTTGGGTGAATGTGGGAACATAGCGAGTTGAGGACTGCGGGGGGCAATCCTAAACTTAGTTTCTTATGGTCCCAAACCACGCACCCCTTCGAAGAAGAGTTCTATGATAGTCCCGTCTCTCGCCTTGTACTTATAGCTAACTGCTGTGACAATAGTCCTCCTCTCTTACTCGAGCCTAACATAGGTCCTGCAATGCTGTATTAAGTTGATCTCTTGCTATTTCCGCTGCTAGTAGCGAGACCCTCTAAGAAATCTAACCTCGTTACCCCTGCTGATGCGCTCTCTGCGGAGCTGGAGAAGTGCTGGACGGACGGTTCTCTAATTTGGATTTCGTGACTTGCAGAGCGAGCGCTTCTTTCTCCCCAGATATAAAGGCTCTGAATATATAGTCCAGGAAAGACAAACGAGCGCCACTCTTTGTAAGTCCTCTCTTCTAGTTCTGTACACCTTTAAGCGCTCCTTGATCTAGCCACCTTAATGAAACGTATTAATAATTGCCTTAAGATAGCGGTCTTCTATTCTTCTACTAGATCACCAGGGATAGTAGGTTTATATCGTTGCTGACGTATCGATATTATTCGATAAAAGTTACGCTCTTTATTAATTCTCGGCGAAGAGGGGGGACTTGATGGAGCGGTGTGGTCAACCCTGATCCGTTGAAGCATTTTGACGAGCATCTGCGCCGCAGAAGCGCGGTCTTTTGGATCGGCTCGCCATCTCCCGAATGTGGGAGACTTCATTATTCCCGCTGGCGACCTCGAGAATTGCCCTTCTGGCTTCTTTAGCGGACCTAAAACCTGCAATTCGAAAGTCCTCTATATTTAAGAGCTAGAGGATCGTCATGAATAAAGACTACATATCCGCTTTGGGTGTCTGCGATCTAATTCCCCCCGGACCGAACATTTCCGGCGCCATGAAGACTGGCGTGCCTGCCTGTGAGGACGTATGGTGCTGGACGTTGCTAAGTCCGAAGTCAGCTAGTTGGAAGATATAGGCACCGTCTCGTATAGTATAGAGTATAGAGTATATTCTCTGGCTTTATATCTCAGTGAATTAGGTTCTCGGTGGAGAGCCAGTCTAGGGCCTGCAGTATGTGATGGAAAACCGCCTACGATAGTTCGATCGGGATTGGTGTCCCCTGCTGAACTAAAGACTGAAGGGACCTGTCTATAAGTTCTATGGAAATTTCAACTCCCTGACTACCCCGTTCCTGCTAGTCGAGGAACTCTACGATATTCTTCTGTAAAGTGGTGTCCTAGGTTTGTATTAGCTTCTGTCGCCGTACTACTCCGTAGAGTTGGGAATGTCTTTACTTATATGTTTGATGTGTCGATGTATCTCGATCTCGCGCTCCCACAATCTCGCCTCATCAGGCCTGTGAGGGTTCTGATCAAGCAGTTTCATTGCATAGTTTAGCCAAGCTCCGTTTCCACTGCCCATACAGCGCCAATCTCACTGGCGCCCAGCCTTTTGACTTTGCTGTACCAAGTAGTGCTCTTCGCGCGAAGTTGAGAATGAAGTCCTGCGTCGGATGAGGAGAGGAGGATTTGGTCTGCTTCTTCAAACGTTCTTGCAAGGTCAGGATGGACTTCAAGCTCCGCACGCTGCCTAGCCCTATCCTCATGCAATGATGTTTGCTCCTACGGCCTTGAGCGATGAACCGCGTACTCGACCAGTGATCTTCGCGTAGAGAGCTACCCATCAAAAATTCTCCTATTTAATCTGCAGCAGAAGCACTTAAAACCTTGTGCTCGATTTTGGCGGGGGGGGAGATAATTGGTGAAATTACAAGCAGTTGAACCGCCCATGCTACGGTAGGGAATGGCGTGCCCTACAAGGGTAACAAGGTAGAGACAGCAAGAGGGCTTCGCTGTTGGCAGCGGAACCGGTAGTCACCCACTATATTCGGCATATGCCGGACCCGATCGTTGTGGCCAGGTTTCGAGTGAGAGGGAAAGTGCATGCTGTTGTCGAAGCAGTTATCTGTGAGGTAATGATGTGTGATAACTGTGTTTGGAGACTCTTAGTGAATCTTTGAAGCCAGTCCTACTCCATTGAAACACTTGTTAGCATCTCAGGAGCGGATGCCCGCTGTTTGGGATCGATCCGGGCCAGGCCATCTCTCCCATGTCAGCAAGACTGTTCTGTGACGCCTATAAGACCGCGTTTTGGGTTGACAGGGTGTTAGGATCGAGACAGAATTGGTGCTGAGAGGCTGGAGGTTTATATAGAATGTTTGCCGGTTTGACATCCCGATGGACGAGGTCTTCGGTGGCGAAGTAGTCTAGTGCTTGAAAGATATGATGTATAACCTGGACGGAGAGAGATCTTAGCGTCGGAGTATTGGCTTGCACTACCAGCGATAGAACGGTCCAAGATTGCCCCCCTGGGCAGGATGTCCATAGCCAACGATTTGATCCTAGTGCCCTGTCAGTGCTGGACACGGGCAGGACTATCGAGGTCTGGGGCTTACAAAGGTCCTCGCTCATATGGTCAAGAGTTTTCAGAATCTCCACGTCCGGTTGCGAGACCATCTATTCATTCGGCTTTGTTGGGTCGTTGGTGAAGGACTTTCATAGCTATTGCCTTACCGGGGCTTGCATCACGGACCTTGAGCACTTCCCTGAAGGCTCCAGCGCCGGACCTTCAGACCTCCACGTATCTTCGTTGTTGAGCTGTTTTTTTGCAGTTGGCACCGGCGGAGACCCCCTCGGATCGGACTCATCCTCCACGATCTTTGCCAAACGCGGATTTGCTGCTACTTCTGCGCGGTTTAATCCCCGATGGTTTTAGAGATGTAATCCGGCCCGAAATGCTGAAATATGAAATCGAGATTGTAACGCCTCACTCGCAGAACCTCCCAGTCCGGTGACTGCATTGATTTATTCCTGTACAATAACTCTCCTTTTACTTCCCTCACGGAACGGGGCGGTGTTCTGACCGATTATGTTGCGGGCTTCGAACGGGATCTGTCATAATATATAACTACGTCCCCAACTATTTCGAAGGAACATTGGATTCGTCGATCCCGGGGCTATATAGGTGTACTTCAGCGTCTCTGCTAAGTGTGGAGTGGCGTTCTTCTACCCCGATATCGATAACGGGTATCCGATGTGCAGTACCAGACGCCGCTGGGCTGTTGGTGACGGCAAGAGTCCTTGCATTCAGAGGTACTAAGGAATATAATAAAAGGGATTTGATGATGTGCTATCAATATCGAAAGTAAACACTTATAAGCCTGTTGGAGGTCTCAGCGTGTCCTTGTGAGGCTGGAAAGATTGTAGGAGAAATAGAAGACTTCGCAATTTGGAGCGTAAAAAGGCAGGAGGTGTTGGGGTTGTGCCCCATGGCTACGCTCCTTCCTATCGACTCATGATGCCGGTGCGCTTCTAATGACGTTTGTCGACAGTAGAGCCCCTTCCTATGCTGGCAACTTTAAGCATTTTCGTATGTCCCCTAGCACACCCTGACACGTTGATTGATCACAGCCATCGTGATTGCGGGTTTACCACTTTTCGACATAGCTGTTAAGGGGGTGTGGTCACTGAGAGAAACGAATGTCTAGATTCTAGGCCATAAGAAGAAAGGGGGTTAAGATTTGGTTGATGCCTTTCCTTTTGATGAAGCACGAACACCGAATCTGAGTGGATGTTTGCCGTCTTAATTGTGTTCGTCGCGCCAACAGTTTCAAGCCGTGGACTTCCATCCCACGCGATCATGTGACATCAATGTCTGTATCGTCGCCAGCAATTGTAATTCCATTGCATTCATGTTCCTGTTGTTACAATAAAGTCACCAAAAACGAGGCGGGAGTTTGGATTTTGCGTCTTCGTGAAGCTGGAACGCGACGGGTCATCTTGTTGCAGGCATCGGCAAGGCAGCCTGAGGTTCAAGTTCCATTACATAGGAGTCCGCGCCACCCTCTATTTGCCCCGCCATCTACAGTAGCAGGATCGCAACCGATAAGGAAACACAATATCAAATGTGATGATGAAAAGGCACAGCCCGCCCGTCCGGTGTTTATGATAACCTATGCTCGTGTACATTGGTGCAACACGGAGTCGGATTCTCCTTGCTTCGCTAGTCTTCACACAATGATTTTGAGCAATGACTTGTGTGTGATGCCCGTCCTCGCGTACTCGGCCAGTGATCTATGATTAGAGATTTCGAAACTTTTCTTCCATTCAATCTGGAGCAGAAGGACTATATATGATCCGTAGAATATCAGTGACGTTTGGTGGTTTGTTCGCAAGGACATGATTATTTACTTTACTCTGCAGTGTAGTTCAAGTTTGGGTTCGCTGGCGCGTCTATCGCGTCTGTCGCGTTCAGTGCATTTACCGAGTGGAAGCTTCAATTCACTGACTTTGATTATTATTACACACAACATCTAAGTTGGGTATTGTTAAGGAGCCTCTCTCCAGCCAAACCCCAGTCGACATCCATCACTTCCAGCCTCGCCCTTTCCTTTCGGTGTGCAAACGTACAACAAACAAGATCGCACCTGCATACATTGTATCCCGCCACGAACCGTCGCGTCGTATCTTCGCTTGCTGTTACACCGCCGCAAGCCTTGTCGCATCCAACACCCCGCTATCGCCGAACAACCTGGAAACCCACGCCAGCAGCAAAAAGTAGCTCCACCAGCAAGCTATGGTCTCTCAGCTATGTTTTTAAGCGAGAATGATCTATCACAGCTACGCGCAGCGCTCCAGGACGCCGTAGTCAAGTGCTCGGAGCGCTGCCTCTACCAATCCGCAAAATGGTCCGTCTTTCCTTCAGCGTTCCCGCCCCTCTCCCGTCCTCCCCATCTGTTGCTGACCTGCCAAACCCTCACGCGCAGGGCCTCTGAGCTCCTCACCGCGATACCCGAGCCCGAGCGCGGTCGCACATCATCGGCGCACGATCCGACAGCTGCCCTCTCCGCTTGCCTATCCGCCCCGAACCCCGACCCCGACGAAGCCGTCCTCGAAGCACAAGAGTTCAACAAGTATCTCCTAGCCAAATCCCTCTTCGACTGCCGCGAATATGATCGGTGCGCCGCCGTTTTCCTGCCCGACTCTATGCTCTCGGGCATCATCGACTCGAAGGCCGACCCCGTATCCACAACCCCCAGCAAGGCGAAGGGCAAGCAGAGGAGCAGTCTCGCCAGCGACGGCGGCGGCCTCCCCGCTGACGCCACCGGCAGGTCTGTCGAGCTTCCCAGGCTGAGCCAGAGGAGTCTCTTCCTGGCGCTTTATGCCAAGGTCATATCAGGGGAGAAGCGCAAGGACGAGGATTCGGAGATGATCATGGGCCCGCACGACCTGGGTACTGTCGGAAATAAACAGTTGCTTCTCGTGAGCAGGTATCTTAATGCGTGGTTTGAGGAGAGGACGGTGGGGGATGATGAGGCGATGGGAAGCCAAGGTTGGCTGGAGTATCTGTGAGTGCTGATCTGGCCGTATACGATCTGGGGCTTTCCTTATCCCTGGATACTGACAATTCGACCTTTTTACAGCTACGGCATGGTTCTTGCAAAAGAGAAGAACAACGATAAGGCCTTGGAATATCTGATACGCAGCGTTCATCTATTCCCCATGAACTGGGGATGCTGGCTAGAAATGGCGTCCTTGATATCGAGAGTTGAAGATGTAAGAGTTGGACGGCCGTCCTTCCTCTTAGATCACTGGCTAACTTCCGGATCCCAGCTCAACAAAATAGCACAGCACCTCCCCCACAATATCGTGTCCTTCATGTTTCACCTCCACACTTCCCTCGAGCTCTTCCAGCAAGGACCCGACCTCGCCCACTCTCTCGAACAGCTCCTCAAGATCTTCCCCACGTCCTCCTTCCTCCTGACCTGCCGCGCCCTCCTGTCCTACCACGCCAAGGACTTCATCGGCGCGGAGCAGCACTTCAGCCGGCTCCTCGCCCTCCACCCTTACCGCCTCGACTCGCTCGACCACTACTCCAACATCCTCTACGTGATGAACATGCGGCCCAAGCTGGCGTTCCTCGCGCACCTGTCCTCCAACGTGGACAAGTTCCGCCCGGAGTCGTGCGTCGTGGTGGGCAACTACTACAGCCTGCTGTCGATGCACGAGAAGGCAGTGCAGTACTTCCGGCGGGCGCTCACGCTGGACCGCACGTGCCTGTCGGCGTGGACGCTCATGGGCCACGAGTACCTCGAGCTCAAGAACACGCACGCGGCCGTCGAGTCGTACCGGCGCGCCGTGGACGTGAACCGCCGGGACTACCGGGCGTGGTACGGCCTGGGGCAGACGTACGAGATGCTCGAGATGCACACGTACGCGCTGTGGTACTACAAGCAGGCGGCGGGCCTGCGGCCCTGGGACGGCAAGATGTGGCAGGCGGTGGGGTCATGCCTAGAGAGGATGGGGCGGGACAGGGACGGCATCAAGGCGCTCAAGCGGGCGCTGCTCGCCGACGCGGACTACGATGTGGGCGGCCACGGCAACAACAACAACAGCAGCAACAACGGTGGAGCGGAGGGGAAGCGGCTGCTGGGGCTGAGGGGTGGCGGCGGGCACATGGATCCCGAGACGCTCCTGCAGATCGCCAACATGTATAATAGACTGGGCGAGATACAGGAGGCCAAGGCTTACATGGAGCTGTGCCTCGCGCAGGAGGACGGCGCGGGCGGCGGCGACGAGGAGGGGAGGTCGTTCCACGAGTCGATCGCCATCCACAACGACTCCCCGCCGGGCTCAGACGACGGGCGGGGCGGCGGCGGCGGCGGCGGTAGTGCCGTTATCAACGCCGCAAGTCAAGATGCGGGGCGCCAGCGGGAGACTGGCGGTGACGGCGGCAACGAGGGGACGGGGGTGACGGCGGCGACGAGCAAGGCGAGGATGTGGCTCGCGCGGTACGCGCTGGAGACGGACGGCTTCGCGGCGGCGAGTAAGCTTGCGACGGAGCTCTGCGAGGACGGGGTGGAGCTGGAGGAGGCCAAGGCGCTGCTGAGGGATGTTCGGGCGCGGATGGACAGCATCAGCGAGGGGGGAGGGGCGTCGGCGTAGGAGTCGTCGTTCGCTGGTCAACCGGCTACTACTACCAGGCGAGCGTGTTTCCATCATCATTATTATTATTATTATTATTATTATTATTATTATTATCGTTATCATCATCAGTTAATGCATTTTCAT